>LPNX010721695.1:351565-421486 GCA_001517045.1 Pseudotsuga menziesii | reverse complement strand
TCTTCGGATCAAAGGCTTGGATCGCCAAAGACGAAACAGAGAAATTCGCAATGGTCAATGCTCACCGTGGGCAACGCGGGCGCTGAATCCGAATCTGAATAGGCCTCTTCCAGTTTTTCCCCTTGACGGGCCTCCAGCTCTGCGACGAGATCCGTGTTCAATTCATCAACCCGCGGCTTCGGCTCCTCGATATACTTGAAGGCATTCAGTATTATTGAGTTCTTCCTCCTGAGACACAAGATTGAGTCCAAAATCTTCTTTTGTTACAATTAATATTATCGGGGCCATGAGGGGAGCCGAGCTTAGGGGTTCAGTATGAAGGCGCCGGAACGTCTAGTTCGAAGCCGGGAGGGAGCAGGGGATGGATGCAGTGTCTGTGTTCGAAATCAGCAGGGAACTCGGGTCGACGAGGGAGGGAGCAGCCACCAACCAGTGGGGTGGTGGAGTAAATGCTGGGGGCATTGGCTACTGCGACGGGACGACGATCGGCAGGAAATCCACGAAAGCGTTGAAAAGTGGACAAATTGATGGACCCTGATGTGATTTCGCTGAGGTGCCGGTCTCCGGACGCTGGGACTTCTTGACGGTGATGGTGGTAGACGGAGTAGTCTAACGCCGGGCGAAATCGTTGACCCGTTAGAATACTCCAAGCTGGAATGGATACTTCCACACCCCAAATATGACGAGGTACAGGATCTGAGATAGGGTGAAATCATGATGAGAGCAGATTTGATGGTTGAGCAATACTAGGTACGAACCAACCTGGAGGAAATCCTTTGCACGAGTGGGGAAAACATTCGCATCTCAACAACGATAGTAGCTAGAAGCTATTCACTAAAACCTTTGGACATGCAATATATCAACATCACAAATGGAAAACTTATTGAATTGACATGCAGAATAAGTCATAGCCTACCATGAGGCTTGATTCTATGTTGCAACCAACGTGGGGAAGAAGGTATTCCTAGTTGATAGACGTACAAGCTTCCTTTAGGGTGAAAGAACGGGCATCAATCCAACTACTATTGAGATCATTATGGATAATTTCAACTCCAAAATTGGCTAATTTGTTAACCAACTTATTGGCTTCTCTTCTAACAGGATGCGGGACAATAGCCATATCTCTATTCAACGTGGACCCTAACCCCTCCAACTTAGGAGCCAATCTCCAGCTTGCAGCCTTCCTAATAATTTGGTGTTGTGAAGGAGTGTCGCTAGAATATGAATTATTAGTTTGGAGTCTCCTTCATCAATCAACTTATTGAATCCTTCTTGATCCACTTTTTGGTTTCCTCTTTCCACAACATAGAGTTCTGCAACATTATTGTGTCAGTCATAAGGGAGCCTGCAAATATCTAAAGAACTTGTCTCTAGTCATCCCTAAACACACCTCCATAGCATGTCGACCTTGGGTTTCCCTTGTTGGCCCCATCAAAGTTCAACTTGATGAAACCAAGGTCTAGAGGAGACCACTGGGTGGGACTAGATGAAGAATTCCAATGGGAAGGAGGGGGATGGCATTCAGGGTGGGGAAAGGCCCCGGGCCTGAATGATGATATTGTCTTTTGGTTTTCTTTTCCATTTGTCTATTGTCTAGGGTTTTAAGAGAATCATTTCCCTGATATTGATGGCAATCTTTTTCCAAACAAGAAAAGTCGAGATGGATGATTTTTTGAAGATTCGGCGGTTCCTTTCCTTCCATGTTTCTCATAGTAGAAAGCTCAAAAATATTTTTCCATATACGGTTAACAATGGTATTATTAGAGATTTGGGATCACCAACTAGCAATGGTCTCTTTTATGCTTCCCTTGTTGTGATCCTACTAATTGAAGATAGAAGCGCCCTTATCCTAGAGAGAGTTGATAAAGTTGCAAGAATTGAAGATGTGCTCTGATTTTTTAGAATTATTGTTGTAGAGAACACACCAAGAGGGTTCTTTGAAGCCTTAGATCGTAATACAATCCTAGGTAAGAAATACCCCCCAAGACACTAACCAGAGAAATGATGCAACCTTTGGCCAAATATTTTGAGTCCATATTTGTTTCTAAACTCTATCGCCCTGCTTTGTGATGTGTTTGGAAATAATAGAATATGATTCTTTAGGAATGAAGACGCCTTGAGACTAAGATCCCTGCCGAATGATGTCCATCCTAGCATGAAAATAAAGCCTACGATTTTGAAGATCCAACCAAAATCCATCCCAATGAAAGCGTGGGGGAGATTAGGCCACATATGTTTGTCTAGCCAAGTTCACCATTGAGTAGTATGATTTGAGTGGGTCCAAAATTGGGAGATAGTCGGACCAAGAGAGTTGAGAGTGGCCAAGATGAAAGGGTTTCTAAGAGGATAGTTTATAAGTTTGGGATATTGTTGCCAAGCATCTTCCCAAAAGCATGTTGTCTGTCCATTATTGATTTCCCAAAAATCATGTTGTTGAATCAAATATTTGTGTTCCCGGGTAATAGAACAAATTAGGGATCCCACATTGTTTCCTTGGATTCAAATAAGATCTTGATGTTCCTTATTTGGTGCATATTTCCTTGACCAGACTTGAACCCACAGGGAAATGGGAGTGGTGATCCATCTCCACTAGATTTTGGCAATTTGGGATTTATTCTCCATTTTAGGGTCTCTGACTCCGAGGACACCATGTAGTTTAGGCATGAAATCTTTGTTCCATCCAACCAGGTCCGATCTTCGACTCTTCACTTTAATTCCTCCCCAAAGAAAAAAGAGTTGAAGGATATAGATGTTATTAAGAACCTATTTAGGAGCAGGAAGGATATAGAAAATAAAGGTACTCGTGTTATGCAGGACTGACTTAAGGAGAGTAAGATGACCAACCAAATTCAGGGATCTAAAAGGCCAGTTAGAAAGGCATTTTTCCAATTTTGCAATAAGGTTGGCCTAAGCTATGTGTCAGACAGTAGAATCAATGAGTGGTGTGCCCATGTATTTGGACAGAACGAAGCTTCGATTAAAACAAAGAATACAGGAGATGTAGATTTGGAGGGAAAGGAGGGTATTGAAGAAGAATATGTCAGACTTATCCAAGTTGAGAGGAAAACCTTGAGGCCTCAAGGAAGGTGTGAAGGATGGCGTTGATGGATTTGGATTCTCTAATGGTAGAGGATACGAGCATCAGGGTATCGTCAATAAATTGAAGGTGGGAGGCCACAAGATAGTCATTGGACAAACAAATACTAAAGAGGCTCCCATTTTGAAAAGTTGCTTTAAGATCTCTTCCCAACCCCTCCACCATAAGGGTGAAAAGTAAGGGAGAGAGAGGATCTCCTTTCCTGAGACCCCCTAGAAGAGGAGAATGTTGCAGAAGGGGGACCATTGATTAGGATAGAGAAAAAGGGAAAGGAGGTGAGGGATAATATCCAACAAAACCATCTAGGAGAGAAACCAAAGGCAGGAAGGGAGCACTAGATGAAGTACCAGGAAATTTTGTCAAAGGATTTTGAGATGTCAACCTTGATAAGCATACCCACTTTCTTGGAGGTTTTGAGAGTATGGATAGATTCATGAGCTATGAGGATACCATCCGGGATTTGACGACCTTCAATGAAGCATGATTTCTCTTCCCAAATCAGATAGGGGAGGATAGGATTCAATCTATTAGCAATGACTTTAGTGATGATTGTGAAAATGATGTTACAAAGGGATATGGGATGAATTTTATTTGGAGTAACAACATTCTCCTCCTTGAGAATGAGAGTAAGGAAGGTAGCACTAAAATCTGACAACACATTCATCCTAGATTTGGACTCTTCAATTACTTCCCAAACCTCATTTTTAACGATCCTCTAGTAATGATGATAAAGTTTGTAGTGAATCCATTTGGGCCAGGGGATTTTCCTATCGGCATACCATTATGGAAGCTTATACTTCTTCAAGAGAGATGGGTCTAAGAAGACTTTCATTATGTTCCGTTATGTTCCTTAGAGACCAAGGAGGAAATATGTTGCATAATTTTCTCCATGGTCGCATCTCGATTGGCATGATCCTTAGCAAGGAGGTTGCTATAAAAGGAGATAAGTTCGGCCTCGATGTCCTCATATATGTAAATATTTTTCCCTTGTTCTGAAAGATGGCAAGATATTACATTATGGTGCCTATGGCGGATCATCGAGTCATGAAAAAAATTGGTGTTCTTTTCCCCATATTTTAGCCATCATATTTTGAAATTTTGCCTCCAAAGAGTTTCTTCTTGAGCCATTATTTGATTGATTCTTTCTTGTAGTTGACGTTCCTTATGTGATAGGTCCTCTGAAAATCCCTGAGCAATGGAATTTTGTTGAATTTGATACATATCTTCTTCTAGTTGTTTGCAAGATTCAAAGATGTCGCCAAAGACTTTCTTATTCCATATCTTAATATTACCTTTGATGATTTTTACTTTATGTTGCAGTTGATACATTTTGGAATCAGAGTGTTGAGGGGAATCCTCCAACCAATGAGAAAGGGAGTCCATGAATCCAGGGTGGTCCAACCAAAATATTTCAAATCTAAAAGGTCGATTGCAGGGGTTGTAAACCAAATCAATGTCGAGGTTGATAGGCAATTAGTTCGAACAAGTACCTGGTAGGATGCTAGAGTCGATGGAAATACTTGATTGAACTAGAGGGGAGGAAACCAGAAATATGTCCAATCAAGAGGCAATTTGATGGGGTCCTCCATGCCTATTATTCCACGTATGTTTTCCATTTATAGGATCATATATACTAAGCCAATGGAGGGAATGAGAGCGTTGAAGGATTTGCTAGAAGCATCTAACCGAGGAATCCCTCCTCTTTTTTCTAGGGGGAGGTAATCATATCAAAGTCTTTATGAGCATCCAATAAGGATTTTTATCCAAATTGTGAATGAGACTTGGAGAATCGAGGAATTTGGTCTTGGCTTTAGCTATAAAAGGGCCATAAACATTGGTCAATGGTCTTGAAGCATCAGAACCTAAGAAATGAAAAGAAATGCATCACCTAATTTTCATGCACATGGACATCATATCTTACTACTGCATTAAAAAATGGTGAATCATGCATTCCTCTCATGGAACTGGTTAAAGTCTCATAAACTTTGAGCATGTTTCCACCACTAGATTCGTGGCAACTGGTAGAGTGTTTCTCACACCCTACATCAAGGGCCTACTCTACTAATGTCCCTTCACGTTATGCATGATTGGAAGGAGATCTGCAGATACAAATCTCAACACAGAGGAAGGGGGGATTGGTTTTCCTAGGGATCTTTTGTTTATTTGACACAATGGAGAATCCATCAAGGTTGATTTTCAAAGGAGGGACAGGAGTTAGGGTTGAATTAACCAGAGGGAAATCCTTGAAGAAGTGATCATGCTCATGGCACTTTTTGCGTCAAAAGGGGATGTGCTCATAATATAAATTTTGGATCTGCTTTGTACCTTGAAAACTAAGACAAATAGATTTCGGGAGGGGCTCAAGACATTCATGTTTACACAGATCTTGGAAAAGGAGGTATACCTACATGGCTTGGTGGCCTTCAACATTTTAATATACTTTTACAAGGTGTTTCCAATACCCATCAAGGTTTCTCCTCCTAGTATTCATGGGGGAGGGAGCAGAGCAGATCCTAACCTAGGACTTCAAAGAAATATTCTTGCTTTGAGCAAAAGTTAACTTTCCGATATTGCGTAAAAATCCCTGAATTATTGAAAAAGTATGGATCTTGGCAACCATAATCGCTTTGTCTTTGGGTTGGAGAAAAAAAAAAATTACTTTTGAACCCATATTGAGATTAATCTGTCCCTTTGGATTCCATTTGTTTACAATCCATGCCATTAAAGCTTTATTGTTGGGCCAAAAACCCATAAAATTGTAGATTAGGGTGTGGTCTTACATATGTTGCATATAGGCGGTCAGGTTGTTGGAAGTAACTTTCAGCCGTGGGATTGAGATTACTTTGGGGAAACATCTATGCGACAAGGCTTTGATTAGCTTTGGGGGTTCACCATTGGGTTGAACATAGTTTGTATCCGGAGGCTAGACTATGCTGGTGGTAGCATGATTGTTTAGCAGATGGTACTACTCATGCCAAAGGCCTCCAATAGTTTGGGTGAAGACATATTTGTTCAGGAAGATGATGAAACCACAACATCATAATGGGAAGGGATGCCACTCCCTCCCCGTAGTGGCTCCATGGGAGGATGCAACAGAGAAACTAAACCCCAGATATCAGAGGAGGAGGACATGTCACTTGCCTTGAAAGGCAAAATTGTTTTGTTCGTGTTTTGTGGGACGACCTTGAGGAGTGCAAAGGTGATCTTTTCCCTGTCGGGAAATTTGTGGACAGAGAAATACCCTTCTAGAACATTCAACCACTTATACATGGCATACACATCGATTTGGCCTTCAAATAATGGAATATCAAAGTTAACGTGTACCTTGAATGAGGTTTCATCTCCGAAACACTTGCTCGTTCAAGGCGCATTTTCCACTGTCAGCATTCATAGAAGGATCTGGGTGAAAATATCCATCATCTCGTTCCTCTGTCGCATGAGGGATTCCTCGAGAAACGACTTGATAGGAACTCATGCTCCATCGTCTCTCTTTTCTTCTGCCATGAGAGTCTGTTTGGGGCAGCGAGAGTGATCTTCCTTAAGTGAAACTAGTTCGAGACCCAACTCTCTATACCCTAACCTCGTCGAGGACATGCACTGAGAAACAATCAAAGAGAAGATTGCTCTGATACCATTGATCCATATTTATGTGTGAACGGAATGAAAGAAAAATACAGAATCATAAACACAAACATTTTGCAATGAAAACAAAGATACAATAAACACATATTCTATTAAATGGGGGAAATAGAACAAACTGTAAATACAACAACTAGAATGGTGGTAGTTATCTCTAAGAAGAGTTGTGACTGCTACGCTTATCTGTTCCAATATGAATAAAAAAAGAGGCCAAAAGCTCCTATTTATAATAAGCATGAGGGAGAGAACACCAAAAGTCCAAAACATAACCCTAGAAGATGAACCGTCATAAAGTTTGCGGCCTCAAGGTGGTTAGTTAAATAGTCAACTTCTCGGGTCATAACTTTTGCATACGATCTCCGATTTGGGCATTCAATAACCCGTTGGAAATGTCTATTTGAGGTTTACGTCTTTCGATTGGGTCCATATGTATGTCATTATAGACCATTTGGCCCCTCGAATCGTAAAAAAATTCTATTTAGGGCCTCAAAACAGCCACGAAAGTTTGGGACGCGAAAAACTGTAGAAAAATAACAAGGAAATTACCACAATGGACAATTGTTTTGAGCCAGTGGAATAGGTGGGTGGCCATTGATTTCCATATGGATCACCTTTTGTTGAGATTCTTTGTGTATGTGTGTGTGTCGAGACAAACTTTTGGGCATTTTCCCTCATTTTGTGGATGGTACCCAGGGTAAACCCTAGATTCTTTTGTTGGACGGATTAAAGTAACTGAGAGGGGGGGGGGTGAATCAGTTATTTACCAAGGTGCATCCTTTTAAAGGATGTTTCAGATTTATTATAAACCATTCGACATATAGCAGCAAATTACATAACAGTCAACATTCAATCACATCAACGAACACAAGACACAATGTTTTCATGAGGAAACAGTAAATACTCTTCTTCTTAAGAATGAAAGGTGAGCTCCAACTCCTCTTTACATTCTTTTATTTTACCTGAGCTTCAACCCAGACGAGGCTGCTACCTCTGGAAGCTCCAACTTCCAATTATGCAAGCACCAACTTGTTTCTATTTTCTGGCAACAACCAAAAGGATGCTACAACACCCCAAAGAACTCTTGTGAATTACAGAATGAATCAAACCCTTACAACCCCTCACTGTCTATGACTAGGCTTTATAAATCAGCATTTACATTACGGTTTTGAATTAGACAGTATTGCAGATATTCACAACATATGTTATAATTCTATCTCTGTACATTTTTCTCTATTTATCATCAAGACTAAGCACATACAGAACTCACTGAGACTGTCACTGTATCATTCTTATATTCTTTCTCATCCGGACTCATCATACTCTGCAACTATCATCGTATCCAGCTCTTCAATCCTTTTCTGCAATGTGCTCAATCTCTTATATTCGAAATTACCTTACTGAATAGCACCATCTTTCTCATCTGCTTGCTACAATATATATATATACATATTCCAGTCGATTCCCATTCTCTCCATTCATTACAGAAACGGTTACGGACTCTTCATTTTCCATCTAATTGTAAATGAGAAACAATTAATCAGTCTCGAATGCTGATCGGTACAAAATGATTCACATTCCACGAATATCATAGATTCTCAAAAGTCTCTAACTGACAAAAAATTTAAGTCCTTCGAATGCCCAGTTTGCCTGACTCTCTGCATTCCACGAATAGTCATTCTCTGCTCTGCAAGGCCATGCCACGCCACTTCTTGCCAATGCCATGCCATGCTGGGGTTTTAAATGTTTAAATCGGAGGTTTATCTGCTTATCCTCCCGCCGTTGCAAAAAGATAATCAGCTTTAGTCTTGATATTCTTTTCCGATGCATTTGCCTTAGTCGGCTGAATATTTGGTTTCGTGTCGGAACATTTTGTTCTTTCAATCTCCGCCATTGCGGCTCCATAATGGCTAACCATACGATTCATAACATTTTCAACGCCGATAGACCTACCGCAGAGCCCGTGGTCTTTCCTTCTTCCGCCATTGTGGCTACCGAAAGCCTTTATACCTCCGCCGTTGCGGCTCCCGTTCCGCTCCGACTTCCGATGTTTTGAAGCTCCAATGTTTCGGCTCCCGTTCCACTTTTCGCTTCGACGATGCGGAAGGGGATGTCCTTCCGACTTCCAATGTTTTCATGCTCCGGCGTTGCGGCTCCCGTTCCGCTTTTCGCTCTGAAGTTGCGGAAGGGGATGTCCTTCCGACTTTCGATGTTTTGTTTGCCGATTGTCGCCGATCCTTGTGTTGTGGGCTTCCGCCATTGCGGATGAAGAATCCACTACCCTTCTGCCGTTGCGGATGAAAAATCGTTATCTTTCCGGCCGCTTTGTTTCAGATCCTGCCCATTCTGTATAGTGTGATCAAATTATTCATTTAAAACTCTGTTTTATATATGTGAATCGCTGTACAGATGTAAGGCTTGATCGTTTTCATTCTTCTGTTTCATGTATAATAAAATCCTCTGTTGTAGTGAACTGTGTAATCATCCTTTTCAGTATGCGGGTATTCTGTGCAACATTTAGAGCTGTGACATTGTTCTCATCTGTGGCTGTAACATTAACATTTGCTTCATTACTGTTGTGACTTCCTTTGATTCATCCTGCTGTGGATTTGCCTGTGAGTGAAACATTCAAAGTTTGGCATATGGCAACATTCAGACTGTGTAGAAAAACCGCCTAACAAACTCCCCCTTTGACATGATGACAAACTTTGAAAGCTTTCTCCCCCTTTTGACATCCATGGCAAAGATAGAAAGAGAACTCCCCCTGTGAATATGTCTCCCCCTGTCACTGTAATGTGAATGAGAAAATATTCAAAGAGGACAAACCCCCAACTGAGCTCGAAGCATTTCAAACTGAGATTTGGGAAGAGGCTTAGTGAAAATATCAGCAATCTGGTCTTTTGTTCCAACATATTCAAGCTTAATAACTTTGGACAGCACCTTCTCTCTCAGAAAATGATATTTGATGGGTATGTGTTTAGTCTTTGAATGCATCACTGGGTTCTTTGAAATGCTTATTGCACTTGTATTATCACAGAAAATGGGAATGGGATCATCATTCTGTATGTGCATATCCTTCAACATCTGCTTCATCCAAAGAATCTGTGTGCAACATCCTGTTGCTGCTATATACTCTGCTTCAGTTGTAGATAATGAAACAGATGATTGTTTCTTACTAGACCAGCTTACCAAACAACCTCCAAGAAAGAAGGCTGCACCACTGGTACTTTTCCTGTCATCAACACATCCAACCCAGTCAGCATTAGTAAATGCATATAAGTCCAGAGAGTTATCTTTTGGATACCATAAACCATGATTTGCTGTTCCTTTTAAGTATATGAAAATCCTCTTTACAGCCAACAAGTGGCCATTCTTAGGTGAAGCCTGAAATGTTCCAACCTGACAAACGACATGCATAATGTCTGGCCTAGTTGATGTAGCATAGAGTAGACTGCCAATCATGGATTTGTACATAGTCTGGTCTACATCTCTAGAGTAATCATCTTTACTGAGTTTACATCCAGTGACCATAGGTGTACCAACTGGCTTACAGTCCTCCATTTTGAATTTCTTTAACATTTCATTAATGTATTTAGTTTGAGAGATAGAGATACCTCTGTCACATTGATTGATTTGTAATACAAGAAAGAACTTCATTTCTCCTAGCATAGACATTTCAAATTCCTGTTGCATGCTTTCAACAAACTTTGTGCTCAGTCTATCATCGTCACTCCCAAAAATTATGTCATCAACATAAAATTCTATAATAATAAGGCTGTTATTCTCTTCTTTAATGTACAAGTTACTATCTGTGTGACCTTTCTTGAATCCTTGCTGTATTAAGTAGTTACCTAGTCTGGAGTACCATGCCCTAGGTGCTTGCTTTAATCCATATAATGCTTTCCTCAATCTATAAACAAACTGTGATGCATCCTGTACATGAAATCCTTCTGGCTGCTCCATGTAGACTTCCTCTTCCAAATCACCATTCAGAAAAGCTGACTTCACATCCATTTGGTAGACTTTAAATTGTTTGGAGCTGGCATATGCTAAGATCAACCTTATTGCTTCCATTCTAGCAACAGGGGAAAATGTTTCACTGTAATCAATCCCTTTTACATGTGCATAAACTTTGCAGACTAGTCTTGCTTTATTTCTGGTTACCTTTCCTGTATCATCCAGTTTATTCCTGAAAACCCACTTAGCTCCTATTACATTTTTGTTTGCAGGTCTAGGAACTAGTTCCCATGTATGATTCTTTTCGATTTGACTAAGCTCTTCCTTCATAGCATTTACCCAATGCTCATCTTTGATAGCTTCATTCACGGTTTTTGGTTCAGTCAGAGAGAGAAGTGATACCTGCTTTTCAAGGATGGGTTGTTGTCTTTTACTTCTTGTCTCGACACCTGAGTTTATATCCCCCATAATCAATTCTTCAGGGTGATTTTTTTGCATTCGACTACTTGGAGATTTTGTTGAAATTGTATTTTTTGAAGGACTGAAGCGTTGTTCATCATCACATGTAGATCTGTTACTGTCATTAGCCTTAACCTCTTCTATTTCATCATCTTCAACATCTGACCTGTGCTTGTCAAATATATCATGAGTCTCAAACTCCTTTTGCTTAGTCTTTGATTTTAAGAATGCAGATTCATCAAATGTTACATCTATTGCTTCAACGATCTTTCTTAGTCTTAAATTATAACATTTATATGCTTTTCTAGAACATGAGTAGCCAACTAATACTCCATCATCAGTTCTAGAGTCTAATTTTCCCAAGTGTGGATCTACTCGTTTGATATAACACTTACAGCCAAAAATCCTGAAATGTTTAACGCTGGCTGGTCTTCCTTTCCACATTTAATATGGCGTGACAGACTGGTTATTTCTTAGCAGACATCGATTCAGTATGTGAACTGCTGTGTGAATAGCTTGAGGCCAAAGCACATTACTCAACTTTGCTTCATGGAGCATGGTTCTAGCCATCTCTACTACTGTTCTGTTTTTCCTTTCTACTACCCCATCCTGCTGAGGTGTTTCAGTCACAAAGAAGTGTCTCTTTATCCTGTTCACATCACAAAATTTGTTAAATTCATTTGACACGTACTCTCCTCCATTATCAGATCTCAGGCACTTTATTTTCTTGTCACATTCATTTTCAACAAATTCTTTAAACGTTTGAAAGCAGTCAAAAGCTTCAGATTTCTTTTTCAATAAGTAAAGCCAAGTCATTCTAGTGTAATCATCCACAAACAATAAGAAATATTTTTCTCCTTTCATCCCTTTTGTTCTCATGGGCCCACAAATATCAGTATGCACTATCTCAAGCGGTTTAGTTGTGGAGTATTCTTTTGTTTTAAATCTGACTCTTGTTTGTTTCCCATGCTGGCATTGCTTGCACACTGAACCTGAGAGATTCTTTAAAGATGGTAAATCTCTTACAGCTTCATTCTTGCTCATATTGATCAGATTATCAAAATTGATGTGACCTAGTCTCTTGTGCCACAACCAGCTTTTATTCTCATTACTAAGACAGCATTCATTCTTTTTCTCATCTAGAATATAAACATTTCTTGCACTTCTTGTGGCTGTACCTATTAGTTTATCTGTTTTCACATCTTTGATTTGACATCCATTTGAATCAAATATCATGTAGCGTCCCTTATCACATGTTTGACTAACACTCAGCAAGTTGTGTTCCATATCTTCTATCAACAGGACATTTTCAGCCAAGTTTTTCTTACTGTTTAAACATATAGTCCCTCTTCCAATTATTCTAGCTGTCTGATCATTTCCAAATGTGACAGATCCCTCTTTTCCTTTGTCTAGTTTGATAAACAAATGTTTACTTGGTTTCATTAAGGCTTTCACAGGTTGCAGTTATCTTCAAGGGAGATTGGATACCTGTGTAGATTTTTGGATATCTTCAGGAGAAAACGCGTCGAGAACTAAAAATCTACACATGTATCCAATCCCCCTTGAAAAATGTTTACTTCCTGTCATATGTTTGGAGCATCCACTGTCTATTATCCATTTGATTTTATGTTCAGCTTGCAGTGCTACATTACAATTTTCAGCCTTCAGATTTTCAGTCTTCCTTTTCCAGATTTGAGTTTGCTGATGAGTACAGATGAGTTTATTACCTTTCTGAAAGTTGGTAGGGCAATTTCTTGAAATATGACCAAAATTTTGACACTTATAACATTCTGTTTCATGGTTTAAAATATCAAATCTGTTATGAGTATTTCTATTTCTGTTTTGACTTGTCACATCCAATCTTTTTCCATATCCATGTCTAGACTTCTCATACCCATTATGTTCATATATTTTTCTTGAAAATTTAGTGCAAAACGCAGCCTTGTGTCCATAATTGTAACAAAAGAAACAATAGCCATTAAACTTATTCTGATACCCGTCATGTGTTCTTTTCTGAACAATTGGTCTTGATTTTTCTTCCTGTTTCTCAACCACTGAATTCTCATAAGCTCCTTTCTCATTCTTCTTTTCTGCACCTGTTTCTTTCAAACTTGAACTAGAACCATCATTGATCACTGCTGCCTTATAACCAAGTCCAGATTTATCATTTACAGATCTCTAACTTTCTATTATCTGATTTAAAATTGATGAACTGTGATTCATGTTGCTTTCCGCTACCTTCTTCCTTAATAAGACAACTTCTGATTTCAGGTTTTCAATCTCTTTATCATTTACCATAATTAATTTGTTTAGAGATTCTTCAGTGATTCTAGCTTCTTCCAGTTTTAGTTTTAATTCAATCATCATTGCTTCAGTGCTTTCAAATGAATCATTTGATTTTTTCAACTCATCCTCAATTTCTTTAACATTTCTCTTAAGATGTCTACATTCTTTTCTTTCTCTTCTTAAATCACATAGAGCACTTACCAATTCTGCTTCCAAATCCACTTCACCATCTTCTTCCTCTTTAGACTGGTCTTTCTGATTTTCCAAAGCCATAAAGAGATTCTCATCTGACTGATCATCACTTTCATCGGAATCAGATATATCACTTTCTTCTTTAGTAAATAAACTCTTCTTCTTGAAAGTACGTCTATTGAAAGACTTCTTGTATTTATTTTTGTATTGCTTTGGCTTTTTACTGCTTTCTTCCTCATTGTCAGAGTTCTTACTATATGGACATTTGGAAGCAAAGTGGCCTATTCTACCACATCCAAAACATTTCAAAGGAAGCTTACATTTGCACCTACCTATACCCTTTCTTAAGCTCTTGACAAAATTTGCTTCTTCTTCATCTTCTTCTGATTTTTCAGAATGGTTCACTTCTTCTTCTTTCTTCTTCTTCTCCTTCTTTGCTGCTTTGAATGCTGCTTCTTTCCTGGAAGAAGTCTCACCAGAAATTCTCATTTCATATGCAGTCAGTATTCCACTAATTGTATCCATATCTAAGGTATCTAAATCTGCTCTTTCTTCTAATGCAGAAACCTTAGGATTAAATCTAGCAGGAAGAGATCTAAGAACCTTTTGTACAAGATCTTCATCTTTAATATTTTGTCCTAGCCCTCTCATGGTATTGGCAACTTCATCTATTCGAAGGAAATAAGTGGCTATATCTTCAGATTCTTCCATTTTCAAACTTTCAAATTGAGATCTATATGTTTGTAATTTGGCATTTTTAACTTTATCATCCCCTTCATAGACTGTTTTCAGTTTATCCAAAATTTCTTTTGCTGAGGAACAGTTCATTACTTTAACAAATTCTGAAGTTGCTAGGCCTCCTAGAATACCATACATAGCCTTTGAATTACTCTCATAGAGTCTTCTACTTATAGGATCTATTGGAATAGTTGCTGGAACATTATATGTATTTAAACAAGCTTGCCATACATCAACTCCTTGAGACTGCAGAAACATTTTCATTCTTATACTCCGAAAGGCATAATTATGTCCATCAAATAGAGGTAGTCCATGTTTGGTAAATTCTGATTTCTTGTCCATTGATTAGGATCTAGATTCCAGTGGTTAAACTGATTTGAAGCAACCTGGCTCTGATACCAATTGTTGGACGGATTAAAGTAACTGAGAGGGGGGTTGAATCAGTTATTTACCAAGGTGCATCCTTTTAAAGGATGTTTCAGATTTATTATAAACCATTCGACATATAGCATCAAATTACATAACAGTCAACATTCAATCACATCAACGAACACAAGACACAATGTTTTCATGAGGAAATAGTAAATACTCTTCTTCTTAAGAATGAAAGGTGAGCTCCAACTCCTCTTTACATTCTTTTATTTTGCCTGAGCTTCAACCCAGACGAGGCTGCTACCTCTAGAAGCTCCAACTTCCAATTATACAAGCACCAACTTGTTTCTATTTTCTGGCAACAACCAGAAGGATGCTACAACACCCCAGAGAACTCTTCTGAATTACAAAATGAATCAAACCCTTACAACCCCTCACTGTCTATGACTAGGCTTTATAAATCAGCATTTACATTACAATTCTGAATTAGACAGTGTTGCAGATATTCACAACAGATGTTATAATTCTATCTCTGTACATTTTTCTCTATTAATCATCAAGACTAAGCACATACAGAACTCACCGAGACTGTCACTGTATCATTCTTATATTCTTTCTCATCCGGACTCATCATACTCTGCAACTATCATCGTATCCAGCTCTTCAATCCATTTCTGCAATGTGCTCAGTCTCTTATATTCAAAATTACCTTACTGAACAGCACCATCTTTCTCATATGCTTGCTACAATATATATATATATACATATTCCAGTCGATTCCCATTCTCTCCATTCATTACAGAAACGGTTACAGACTCTTCATTTTCCATCTAATTGTAAATGAGAAACAATTAATCGGTCTCAAATGCTGATCTGTACAAAGCGATTCACATTCCACGAATATCATAGATTCTCAAAAGTCTCTAACTGACAAAAAATTTAAGTCCTTCGAATGCCCAGTTTGCCTGACTCTCTGCATTCCACGAATAGTCATTCTCTGCTCTGCAAGGCCATGCCACGCCACTTCTTGCCAATGCCATGCCACGCCGGGGTTTTAAATGTTTAAATCGGAGGTTTATCTGCTTATCCTCCCGCCGTTGCGGAAAGATAATCGGCTTCAATCTCGATATTCTTTTCCGATGCATTTGCCTTAGTCGGCTGAATATTTGGTTTCGTGTCGAAACATTTTGTTCTTTCAATCTCCACTGTTGCGGCTCCATAATGGCTAACCATACGACTCATAACGTTTCTGACGCCGATAGACCTACCGCGGAGCCCGTGGTCTTTCCGTCTTCCGCCGTTGCGGCTCCCGAAAGCCTTTATACCTCCGCCGTTGTGGCTCCCGTTCCGCTCCGACTTCCGATGTTTTGAAGCTCCGATGTTTCGGCTCCCGTTCCACTTTTCGCTCCGACGTTGCGGAAGGGGATGTCCTTCCGACTTCCGATGTTTTCAAGCTCCGGCGTTGCGGCTCCCGTTTCTCTTTTCGCTCCGACGTTGCGGAAGGGGATGTCCTTCCGACTTCCGATGTTTTGTTTGCAGATTGTCGCCAATCCTTGTGTTGTGGGCTTCCACCATTGCGGATGAAGAAGCCACTACCCTTCCGCCGTTGCGGATGAAAAATCGCTATCTTTCCGGCCGCTTTGTTTAAGATCCTGCCCATTCTGTATAGTGTGATCAAATTATTCATTTAAAACTCTGTTTTATATATGTGAATCGCTGTATAGATGTAACGCTTGATCGTTTTCATCCTTCTGTTTCATGTATAATAAAATCCTTTGTTGTAGTGAACTGTGTAATCATCCTTTTCAGTATGCGGGTATTCTGTGCAACATTTAGAGCTGTGACATTGTTCTCATCTGTGGCTGTAACATTAACATTTGCTTCATTACTGTTGTGACTTCCTTTGATTCATCCTGCTGTGGCTTTGCCTGTGAGTGAAACATTCAAAGTTTGGCATATGGCAACATTCAGACTGTGTAGAAAAACTGGCTAACATCTTTAGGGCATAAGCCTAGGTCAACAATAGGGTTTGGAGAGCTTACAACAATATACTCATTATGAGCTCAAAATGTCACTTACATGAGTAGAACCTGGGTAGGGAGGACCACACTCAATCTCTCAACAACTCAAGCTAGACCCAATTGACTATGCTTTGAATATATGTTAATTAATCAAGAATATAAGGATCCTAAAACTAATGATGCAATTAAATTGGGCAAATGTAAATTACAAAAATCCACCACAGAGTTCACACTAAACAACATGGAATCTACAGCTTGGAAAATCCTTGAGGTTTGCCCATTTAGATTGAGGAAGAACTTATACAAAGAGAACTCTCCAATGACAAAAAAATCTCTGCAAAAAAGAAAAGGTATGTTGTGATATAACTACACATAGAAATGAATTTATACTATAAAAGGATCGGTTCCTCCTTTAGAAATATGGAGAAAAAATATTATAGAAATCCACAATTTAGAAAAGGGTATGGCATCTTATTTGTATAGGTCTGTTTAGTTGCTTTCTCTTAGCTAGCAATCTTAGGGGAAAGAAATCAGTTTGATTTAAGGAAAGAGGAGTCAATTTTCCATTAAGCTTAAATGGATGCCTTAAATAGAAGGAAGATGAAAACCACAATCATTTCATTGTCACTTCGCAAAAACAAGTTTGTTACTATGGAGTATGTTTAATGGACATGTTGCTACCTTCCCAAAGGTGGAAGAAGCCTTTAGAAAATGAAACAAACCTCCATGGGAATTTGACTTGTTAAAATAGGTATGGTCTTTATCTCTTGGTCCTCTTTTGATTTATGTGGAAACGATGAAATAAGAGGGTATTTGATGGAAAATAGTGATCAAGCAAACTTGGGGAGGAGCAAAAGAGAAATTTTAGAAATAGTAAGAACCAATTGTTTGAAAGAAATTAATGGTGATGAACCAAATGATAAAATTGATTTTGTAAAATCTTTGGGCCTCACTCAGAACAAGTACTCTATTAAAGGATTGGATTTAGTGATATAAATGGTCACAATAAGTCTTCACCACCTTGAAGGATGGATAAAATACAATTTTAACGATGCCTCAAAAAGCAACTCAATGTTAGCTAGTATGAATAGGGTCTTTGGTAGTAATAATGGAATATCTTTGAGTTCTTAGGGGAAAAAACTTAGGAAATCAGACAAACAATATTGGGCATCATTCAATCTTTAATGCTAGGATTCAATAGAATAATTTGTATATGCAGTTCAAAGCTTGTTACAAATAAGATGAATGGAAAAAATATACACTCTTCACGGGAATGACTAGCTAGCATTCTTGGATTGAGAAGTTCATAGTTTTTTTTGCATCATGTAGGCTTGAATACATTAAAAGGTCAATTGAATTATGAAAGCTTGAACATGTTAAGAGGTCAAGTAACTAGGTAACATATTAGCTTTCCAAAAAAGCAAACTCCATTGGAAAATATGAATTTATGTTACTAACAAACAAACCTACGATGGAAAAGAGAAATTGTAAAGAGGTTTTGCAAGTGTAGTAGTATCCAAAGATCACTTCTTTAGTGTTAAACCCTTCCCAACTCATGATTATGATCAAGAAGTCATTACCATATCATAATGTCAATGCCTTCACCTATTCATTTATCCAACAAGGAAGGATACGATTTTATGTTCTTCACATGGAGCAATGGGAGACCATTGATAACACCTTAGTAATCCTCCCACACAAATTAACTACATAATTTCCCTCATAATTAGGTGGAGGAATATGTATCTTTCCATTGTGCACTGATTTCACCTCCAAATTAGTTGTTCATTAAGAATGGAAAATTCATTTGAGTAGGGAAGGGGAATTTTACACCGCGACTATAACTTTAATTACTATAAGGATGTTGTAGCTTGGAAACCCATCCCATACTTATAATTGGTTCAATAATTTGATGCACTAGTAGGACCAAGGAGATAGCTCATTTGAAATGGATACTCCACTATGAAAATGCAGTCAAGTTTCAAATGAGAAAATTTAATCCAGTCTCTTAGAACTAGGAGAAAACCTTCAAGAGGAGAATGAACAATATTGCCAACAGTAAGTCAAGGTTGAAGAGAGGGTGATTTCCCTTATTTAATGCATTTTCATGTTGCATCCAAATTTAATTTGTGTACAACATCTATTATTTAACCACGAGTGATCAAGTTTCAAGGCATTTTGCATCTCCTTATGCACATGTTGGTTGGTTATAAACTACAAACACTTGTTTGTGGTGTTTTCATGAGTAGATAATTTGTCATTGCAGCATGGAGGTGAGTTTCCTATAGATGCATGGTTGAAATGTCACCTATGCTCTAACTCCTAATTGATATCCTTGTAACGTAAAGATTGTAAAACAAGACCTTTGGTGATGAAATAGGGTTTGCTAACTAACTACGTTTTAAATTTGGTCACAAATTGAGTTTGTTTCACCCATTGTTGATGTTGGCCCATTTTACTTGTATTTTGTAAATAAGGAGCATAAAAGGACATGGGGATGCACAATAAAAAAATCAACTCTAAGGTTTTTAGCAAAGTTTGGAGATTGGAATTATACAAATTTATCTAATTTCTATGAAAGAGGGGCTAAGGGATTAGAACACTCGCACCTCTTTTGAAATTTATGCAATTTTCCAATAGCCAAGCCCATACCATGTTCTTCGTTAGATATGCATGGAATCACACATATTCTAAGAGTATTCTAGTTGTATAATCAATCAAAGATGAGGAAAAGGGGAGGCCATATGATACAAATATAAGTCTCCCCTTCCAAATATTTAATCCACCCTTTCATACCATCATGTCAGGAGCACTATTATTGGTAGGATTCGACATGAACGTGATTTTAAGACATATGGAACAATTATGTGAACAAAATATAAGAAAGCAGAGTTACTCATGAAGGTTCAACTAGAGGTGGTAGGTTATCTCAAGAATACCAATTTTTGTCTTATCCATCCATAACTAAGACATAAACATGTAACAACACTCAGCATTATCATTATTTTGAACCTCCTATGCATACTATTGAGTTGACAAAGTGATGACATTATTCACAAGCACCTCCACTATTTATTTGTTCTTACATGTATACCTCCCTTGTGATCTTGTTTTAGCTCCTTCATGTTTTATCAACAAGTACGAGCAAGGATGGAGGTATAAATAAATTGTAGACGTTTTAAGTATTCGTAGGGAAAGTTTATTCATTCACAACTAGAGTTAGTAGTGGTCATAGATATCTCAATAGAAAATCACATTTTTTTAATATCTCAAAGCTCTTCTCCTACAACCTCAACATATATGTTCTTAGCCTCAAAGCAAGGAAATGTTGTTTCCTTTTTGTTTCCTAAAGAACTCTTAAAGAGTGATGTTCATTGGGTGTGACGACAATGTACTTACTAGCTCCACAGGTCATCCCTCCAAAGAGGTGCCAACCACAAGAGGGTGATTGGACAAACTATAACGTGGGTGACACATTCTAAGATATGTCGCCAATTGTGGGTGGTTTATACAAATGTGTATGGTCATTAAGGCTCTTGTCGAGCTATTCCCCACCAATGAGAATTCCGTCAAGATGAGGATCCACCTACAAGTGGGGGAACATCTAAAGATTAAAAATTCTCTTCAAGATGAGCTCATCAAGAAGTAAGCCCACACCCCCTCAATGTAAAACAGAATAAGGTGCATAGTGAGTTGAAAACCTTTTGAAAATGAGAATTCCCTCAAAATTTGGGTCCACACCCAAGTGAGGGTCCCTTTAAGATTAAGTTTTCTCTTGAAGATGAGCTCCTCAAGAAGTAAGCTCACATGCCATTCCCCCAAAGGTAAGGGCCACCCATAGAGGATGCCCCCTCCCACACTCAATCTTAGCATATAAAAGAAGAGGGAGCACAATGAGTTGGAACCCCCCCACCCTGACTTATCTAATAAGGGAGCCACCATCCATTCCCCTTTGTAATGCTTAAAAGGAAAAGTAGTTTTTATTTTCATTTACTTTGTAAGAAGGTTACATATGTTATGTATGTTTTTATGAGTATTTTTATACTAAATGGGAGGGAGATATTTAATTATGCATACAAGGACTCATGGAGCTTATACATATAGATGAGGGGTTTATTTTTGTTTTAAACGAGCTTAGTTTCTTATTTATTGTTAATTGAAAATTTAATTCAAGTTTAGAGCTTGAACCTTAGGTTAAAAATTAACGAAATGTATATTGAGGATACAACTTTGGATTGCAATACAAATGTGATGGAGGAATTTTCTCAATTTATAATTTGACTTTGAGGTCTTTAGGTTCGGGTTTATATTTGTTCACATACAACTACTTACAATTAGAATTTGAGACTTCCATAGGAATATTGTAGCTTGTTCTATCAACAATTTATTGACCTTTAGTGCAAGATATTGAATTAGATTTCAAGTATATATTTGCTCATCATATATTTTAAGACTTTAAATTGATCATTTTGTTTTTCTTAAGGCGACTTGGTGGTGGACTTACGGATTTTAGAGGGTGGATAGTCGAGGGATATTAATCTTGTTCACCTTGCTACATGGATGCTAATAATTTTGCAATTTTAATTAGTGAACTCTATCCTTTGAATCTTAGGTTTTCTGATAATTTTGACAAACAACATATTTTTTATTGCTTCCAATGCATGTGAAAATCTCCCAAATTGCCTCGCTGAAATATTTTTCCTCTTTAGCATTAGATCTTCCTAGAATCCCAAGAAAAACTATTTTGGTTTTGCTTTAATAGCTAATCGTTTCACTTTCAAGGTTTTTTGTTTCTCAATTTACTTGAGCCGTGAGTGGGTCAATGACATTTTAGTTACCTTAGGTTGAATTAATTGACTGTTAATCATTTCACTTTAAAGGTTTCTTGCTTCTCATTTTTCTTGTACCATGAGCAGGCCAATGACGTTTTAGTTCCCTTGAGTTGAATTAATAGACCATCCTTAGCTCATCGTTCACAAAATGGCTTTGGGGCAAGGTTTTTCAAATGGATTATGCAAGCTTATTAACTCAAATGTTTATTCAATACCTTTGAACTTTATAATTGCTAACCCAAAGACCAAAAATAATTGCACATTTGTTTTTAACTCGATATCTTTGTTTTCATTTTTGTTCTAGGTTTTCTTAACCTAATCTACTAATGTACATGTTAGATTTTGTAAACGTGCACTTTATCACATTCAAAAACACAAAACCAATAAAATTTCTAATCAACATATCATCTTCTTCCCTCATGATTCCTCTATGAACATAGATTTCCTTTCACAACTTTAATTTTGCACTTGCTTTCAATTCTAACATTAGCTTCCCTAATGTACATGTTAGATTTTGTAAATGTGCACTTTATCACATTCAAAAACACAAAACCAATAAAGTTTCTAATCAACATATCATCTTCTTCCCTCATGATTCCTCTATGAACATAGATTTCCTTTCACAACTTTTAATTTTGCACTTGCTTTCAAGAGTAGATTTTCATATATAAGTTTCCAATTTGAATAAGTGTTGAGACCATAAAACTTTGGATTTTAAACCAACCCCTCCAATAAACCATTCCATCCTCACCATCTATAAACCATTGAATCCTTGCGGTTGTGCTTAATATGTGTGGCTTGAACCTCACTAGTGTAATTAGCGTATGCAAACTAAAATACTTCGTAGTGAGAATGATATTTATAATTTGAATCTATTGCATGTAGCAATCTAATCCTCACCTATAATACATTTAGGATTCACGTCCTTACCAATTAGTACTACATGTAGGAACAAAGTCCTCGCCAATGAATATTGCATGTAGCAATCTAATCCTCACCTATAATACATTTAGGATTCACGTCCTTACCAATTAGTACAACATGTAGGATCAAAGTCCTCGTCAATGAATATTGCATGTTGGATTTCATGAAACTTAATTAAAAGGTGGTATGAGCACTCCAACTTTAAACCATTTGACCAAAGTATGTTCATTTTGCAATCTAATTAAAAAACTGCACCAAAAAATGTACCTACATCTAATTAAAAATAATCAATTGTACCAAAAAAAGTACCTACATCTAATTAAAAATAATCAAACTTATGCAATTTTGATATGTAACTACTTACACATCATAACACTTTGCATCCAACCTTTTTCTCTTTGCTTTTAATTCACATTGAGGTTTTCCTTAAGGTGATATCCAGTCATATATTGGGTTGCAAGTTTATCACTTTCTTCTTTTTTATAGAAAAATATAATCCCCCACTCCAACATGTATTTGTTGGAAAGTTAACTTTGAAGGTCCTCTTTATAGTTTTGTTGTGGTGTGATTAAGAGAACTTAAAATTTGTCCTTCATGTATTTATGTATAAAGTGAATTATACATAAATAAAATGATGTTTTGTACTTTATAGTATGGGTCTCACTTAAAGATGATTTAATAATTAAGTCAGTTAATTATTAAAAGTAGGTGCATTAAATGATGGCCCTTCATTTTGTAAATGTATCTCAACCATAGATTAGGTGGTTGAATAGTTAGTTACAATTTTTAAAGTATAAAACAAATAAGAAAGGACGAGTTAGACACACCATTAATGAGAAGAGAGAATATTGAGAAAGAGAAAAAGAAGAAATACCCTAGAGTAAGCACAAATCGCAATGCAAGGTGCAACACAAAAATCGAGGCAGCCTGCATTAATTCGTACAGCAACAGTCTAAGCAGTCTGTACAAGCACATGTGGCCACAAATCTTGAGGCAAGGTACAACAAACTAACAAGTTGTACAGTTGCATTTATTGCAGGCATGTGTGGCATAATTCCCGAGACATAAAGTTACAACAGAACCTTACATTCCGTACAACACGTGTGTGGGTCGTACAATTGTTAAATTGCATGAAAATCGAGGTATTTTTGCTGCTGGTTTATTTTGGGTATTTTTGCTTGTGAGGGTTGAAGGAATAATTTCAAGTGTAGTTGGAAATATTTTTGAGCATTATTGTTTAATGAAAATTTTCTTTTTCTAGGGTTTTCCGGTTTTGCCCGATCTGTTGACCAAAACATCTGTGTATTCATGTGTGAATGTCTACTTCAGTATTGAGAAGATCTTGAATATGGTGGTTTGTATTTCAAATTTAAGAGTAAATTTTTAATCATAAACCCTAGTCATTCCAGTGTTTGACAGAATGTGTGAATGAAATATTCATGTTAATGTCATTTGTTTTCTTTAGTATTAAGTACATTCCAAGTAAAGACATTGGTACATTGCTCACACCTTGTGGATTTCCTCCTCTTCCCTTGATTTTCTAGATTGAGAATGGTAGTAATTGCTAGTCAAAATCCCAATGGGTAATCCCAAGGGACTCAATGAGATTTAATAGAGACATCCATAAATTTTCACAAAAGGCCAATCAATTAACCCTTCGGACATCACATGTTTTATCACTTGTTCCCATCCTTGATAAAAATCAAGGACAGCCATGAATATTAATGGTTAGAATTTGAGCAACTTCAAGCAAAATGAGGAAGCAATTAAACTGAAAATTCTTAGTATTCAGAAAATCTTAGTGACTTTCACACAAGATTAATCAAGCTAACCCTTGGGACTTTGTAGGTTTTATCACTTGTTCTTATCCTTGATAAAAATCACTTGCAACCATGAATAATAATTGTTAGAATTTAAATAACTTCAAGCAAAATGAGGAAGCAATCAAATAAAAAATTCTTAGTATTAAGAAAATCCTCAAAGAATGGGTTCAAGAGCACCTATTATTGAGTTAAGGTTCATTTGTTGGACCTTCCTTGTGGGCTTGCTACATGTAAAGCAGTGTGAGTGGTACCCAAAGAAGTGAGATGGAAAGTGATGATCATGTTGGCTAAAAGAAGGTGGTAGCAACAAGCAAGAAACAAATGAATGAGGATCGTCTTCCATTCTTGAGGAAACCCTCTAGCACTAGGCCTCCACCTAGCAGATATGGGAGTGAGGTTGATATTCATCCAACAAGAAAGAGACCAACTCCAAGTGGTCCAATGGAAATGATTTTCCAACAAGAGGTGCGAGAAGAGGTGGACCTTACCATTGCATTATTTTTCTATCTCAACTTCATTTCATTTAATGTTGCACGGTCACCATTGTTTATTGAGATGTGTTGAAGTCTAATTGAACGAGCTCCAACTGATTATGTGCCTCCTGGTTCAGAGAAGCTTAGAACCACATTGTTGGTTAAGGCAAGCAAGGAGGTGGATAAAATTATTGAGCCAATTAGATAAACATGGCCCTCATTCGATGTCAGTATTGTTTTTGATGGATGGATGGATGCAACATGCCATTTACTCATCAATTTCATGGTGGCTTCCCAAAATGAACCAGTGTTCTTGAAAGCATATGCTCTTGGGAAATACAAGGATGCACAATATATGGGTGAGTTGTTCATTAAAGTCATTGAAGACGTAGGTGGTGATTCTTGTGTACAAATCATCATGAACAATGCACATGTTTACAAGGTTGATGGCATGAATGTGGAAGTTAAATATCCACAAGAATTTTCATTTTGGACACCTTGCATTGCTAATTTGTTCATTCTTTGAATTTAGCACAAGATTCATCTAGGGGAAAGGTCATTTTATAGATTTGAGTTGTTAGTTGTAGACTCATTTATGCTTGCTTTCATTGCTCTTGTAGGTATTTTGGACATCTTGTATTGTCCATTATTTGAATTTAGCACTAAAATCTATTGCTTCAAATGTTACATGGATTGACAACCTTATTGATGATGCATGCCATACCTGAAACTTTGTACCAAACGACACCAATGCCCTCACAATCTAAAAAGAGTACACACCTTTCATTGTTGAATATTGCATATACTCAGTTTGCTTCCTCATTCATCATGCTCAAGAGGTTGAGGGAAGTCAAAACCGCCCTTGGGTCCATGGTTATTTCAGAGTTTTTGTCTTTTAGGAGAAAAACATATCATATTATTTCAAAAAAGATAAAGGACACAATGTTAGATGGTGGTTGGTGAGGGAGGGTAGATCTTATGACTAAAATCATGGCGCCAATGATTTCTTTGTTGTGGCTTGCAGACACATACCAATGCATCCTATCAGATGTTTATGACGGGTGGGATTCCATAATTGAGTCCATGAAGACAAATGTTATGGAGAATGAGTATTAGACATCAACAGAAAACTTATGCTCCACCATACATGATATTCTTATCTCCAGGTGGGCCCTCACACAATGTCCCTCCTCACATGGATGGAGAGATTTCACAAGGGAGAAAGATAGCAATTAGACAACAACTATATCAAGATAGAGACTTACTTGATGAGGTGGAGGAGGGCTTTGTAGAGTTTTCCATTACCAATGGGAGATTTGGAGGCTATGATGTGGTCAAAGACAAGCAGGCTAAGAAACCCTATGCTTGGTGGGAAACTCATGAAGCAACATGCCCTATTCTATAAAAGTAAGCCTTGAGGATCGTCTCTTAAGTTGCATCATCCTCTAGTTGTGAGAGGGATTGGAGCGCACATATGGAAACTTGTACAACACATATGGAAACTTGTACAGTTTGAAAAAGAGCAAGCTTGAATAGTCTAGGGTAGAGACAATGGTATATGTGCACACCAACCTTCATCTTATTAACAGGTAGAGTGAAGAGTGGGTGAAGGAAAAGACAAAGATGTGGGATGTCTTTCCCGATGATATGGGTTTGGACAGTAGTACTGAGTTGGCATTAACCAACATGGATCTTAATCGATCAAGTGCTAAGGTCGATCACTTTTGATAATAGTGATTCTTTGGAGGGGTCATCCTCCATACTAGCAGATGCAAATCCTCAGATGGGCAAAGAGGAGGAGAAGGGTGAAGAAGAAGAGAGCAGTGATGAGTTTGTTGATTCAAACATGGAGGAAGACTATTGATGAATTTCATCTTGATGTACCCCTTTTTGCATTTACTATTAGTTTATATGCCAATGACATTTCGACATCTATGTAATACATTTTGATTTTAATGGCTTAATGTCAATAAGAAATATGGCTATGACATCTTGATCTATCATCTATGTGTCTCATTGTGATTTGTGAATGTGTAACTACTAAATTACTAATATGCATTGTGTATTGATTATAATTTCTATTAAATATTTTATATTTGTAAAAATTTGGATCTATGTCTATATATATATGTGTGTGTGTGTGTCCCATGTCCTTGTGTTATGTGACTTAGGTGGAAACCATTTCTTAAACCCAATTTTTTCCTTGGTCACTAATGTCAAAAGGCCTCTTTGTGACCAGATGACTCGTCACCTAGGATCCCACAACGTATGTGGCCTTTGTATAGTGGAATTGAACATCTCTTTAGGCTTCATTGGAATGTTTGAGAGCAGAAATACTCCTTTTTATTTGGAAGAAATGGAATGATTTGTTTTTAATTGCAAATAACTTGACAAAAGTGTTTGCAACTTGGGCTCGTCTCCACTATTGTTGTGGTTGTGCTAATTTTGATGGTGGTTTTGATAACTTTGATAAACAGGTGCTTGAATCAAGTTGGTATCACAACAACATTGTTTTGCACAAAGTCATTGGAGTTCATACACAGTTTATGGTGAAAACTTGCTCTAAGATAGAAAGAAACGATGGAAGAAATACAAAATCGCATTACACTTCAAAGAGTAGGAATTGTCAATGTTAAAAGCAAGGTGGAATCCACGGATGGTCAATTGACCAAATATCAACCATTTGTTGTAGATGTTAATATCCTCTATCACAACATTACATACTACTATCCACCAAAATCCTCATAGAGGCGACCTAACCCAAAATTGTGTGGTAAATGTGAAGTTTGTTTACAAATTTGGCCAAAGTGAGGCAAACTTGGTGGAAATTTCCCTTTCGTGATATTTAGATGGATGACCTACAATTTAATGATTTCTTGATAAAACTTATTTTTTAATGAAATACAATAGTTCACATATGAAGGAAAATCATCTTTGTGACGCTTCACATAATGATTTCTTGATAAAACTTATTTTTTAATGAAATACAATAGTTCACATATGAAGGAAAATCATCTTTGTGACGCTTCACATCATGCACAAAGAAGATTTCTTATGGCCGGAGATTTTATGTGCACACAAACTATTTCTTTGTGCCACACAAGCCTTATCATGGGGCAATTTCAAAGTTTTTATCAATCACAGATTGTATCCTCTCAATCGTAGATAGCATCTTCTCAATTATTAGAAGGAGCAACAATGATTGTGGCATTATCTATGACAAAAGTCTTAACCACATGGTGGATACCTGCATCCAAGAGTTCAAGTACTAAACAATTCAACTTATAGTGATGGATGAAGAATCAAAGTTAGTGACCAAGTTCTTTAATAGGGTGATCTTGCTAAACCAGGAACTTAAGATTGACATCTACACTCTTAGATGCTTGTCATCAGGTTAAATTATCAAAAGATAAGACACAGTTGGAGAAAGACTAAAAGTGTTATTGGCATTAATCGCAGGCTAAGGAAAAAACAGGGTAGAATATGATGTGACCAAGAAGCCATTCAATGGGAGCACACAACAAAACACAAATTCAAAGTCACCAAAGGATGGATAAATTGCAGAGCAAGTTCATGGAACATTCCAAGGATGAACAATGGACATTACATCTAGAGAAGTGCCAATAATCAATTGGGGCAATGTAGGGACAAAAATAATTATTAGTTCACAACCCTGCAAAAATATGCAATTTGACAAAAGCAACCATTCTTCAAAAGAAAGGAAAGGTCGTGGTTCAAGTAATCACAAAAACATGTGGCATACAGAGTCGCATGCAACACTAATATTTTGTGATTTAATGTAAGATGCCCAATCTCGAGTCAATTTGTCATTGAGTTTATTATAAAGAATATTATAAAGTTGTCATCAAGCGGGTGTAGTAGACATAATGACAACTTCTCATTGCCATGGATATGGTTTCATGTGGTCAGGCTTGTGGTCCTCCAAGGATGTGGACATATTGACAACTTCAATTTGACACCCAAGTTATACCTCCAAACCAAATCCCAAGGGCACAGTGTTTGGAGTGACTAAGTCGTACTGGAGGGCACAGGGTATAGGGGAGAGGAGGGGGGAGATGGCGACAGTGACTAAATTGTTAGTTCTCCCGTACTTTCTATATTGCTTTGGCGCCTATTCAGAAATTTTTTGTAATGTTTCAAAAAATCTTATTGTTACAGAAAGTGTTATGTTTTATTGTCCTCATTGAGGTTTAGCAACTCTTCCACTTGTTTTAAAAACTCTGATATTTTCCCCACTCTTGTAATCCACCTTTCATGTACCTCTGAAATTCTGTACATTATTAATAACATTTTTTGGGTTGGGAGTTTTTGTCAAAGGAAAACAGAAAATATCAGAAGCTTTTTTTAATCCAAGAGCATAAACATGCTCATCTCAAGAGGGATATTTTTATCAACTTCTTATCTTCAAGAACGATACGCAGCAGCTAATGTTAATGCCAATTATAGTAATGCATCATACTTTCATGTCAGATAATGTGATTAGTTCCACTTGGAGATTTGTTCAGATAAGCCAAAATAAATTATATATTCTAGAGGTCAATATTGATTGATCGTTCTGCAATCATTATGTATTTCCTGACAATTTATTGCAAGCACTGAAATGAGCTTTGCCCAAATCTGCAGCTTGAACCTCCATATACTAATAAATAGCTGATTAACAAGAAACAT
Source organism: Pseudotsuga menziesii (assembly GCA_001517045.1). Lineage (NCBI taxonomy): Eukaryota > Viridiplantae > Streptophyta > Pinopsida > Pinales > Pinaceae > Pseudotsuga > Pseudotsuga menziesii. The sequence goes on along the minus strand of LPNX010721695.1, from coordinate 391,987 downwards.
CAACATTGCACTTTTATATGTATTTTCTGTACCAAATTTTCGAATTGATTTGTGGCTGCAATGCGCTCACTAAAAACTGAGCAAAAGGAAAATTTTCAATTCTGGAGGTACAACATAATACACTGTAAAGAAGAGGAATTTTATTTGTCAATGCACCCTATTTTGTCTTACATTTTTGGTGGCCATAAATATGCTGCTTCTCATTCACTGGAGTCACTGTCATAAGCTGCACAAAGTGAGGATAATCCTGTATGTACGGTACTGTCCTGAACTTCCAAATTTGAAATTGTTTCTTCCTTTGGTCTGTCCACGGTTGTTTCACCAGTTTTGCTTGAATTTGCTGGAGTCTTCCTTTTTATAGAGAATGCCACAGGTATGGCCTTAAATGCAAACCCAGCTGTCGAATTACTGGTACCACCATCACGTCCTGTAACAAGTCGTCATCCAAGAAAACCCAGTCAAAAACAGAGTACTGATTTCATGAAATTTGAGAAAACAAAAATAACAGGATTGTCATATAGATTCTACAAACAGAAACATTCTTGCAATAGTAAATTTGAACTATTTAAAAATAATAAACTAATTGCTCAAGTTAAAAATAATACCAGTTCAGACATGGACAATGTACAGCTTATTACCAACTACTCAATCCTTTGGTTGAAAATTTTACAGAAAAATTGTTATCCATAATGAATAACCAACATAGCCAACAACAATACTGTAGTCCCAATAACAATGTAGCAAAAAGATAAAATAAAGAAAACAAAATCCTGTAGTTTCTAGAAGTGGGTAAGTAACCAATGTAGGATCTCACATTGAACAGTCAAATAATGACAATAACAGAAATGACTGCAAATGAAGACAAGCAATTGTATGTATGTGTAAGATAAGGACAGCAATAAGAAGAGTATATGGCACCTCTGCTGCATGAAGATTTGCAAAAATTGCAGACTATGCTAGAGAGGCTGAGAAGATGGCAAGCTACCATTGTGTGAGTAGGCATTCCGAATAAACCACAGGTATTGTTTCTTAAACTGAATCCTTTGAAGCTTTATTTCTATTCAAAATAATCAAGAATATTCTTACACGTAATATATTAAGTGTAAATGCAGCAAAATGTTCATCTTGCCTTTCTTACAGACTTGGCTTTCAGCCATAGAAACCAGCATAATGTTTTAAATGGACCATCGCATCAATTCTGGACAAGAAGCAGTTACCTTTGATGCTATCATCTATACTGGTTCCAGTCAAGATATCAGCTGGGTTCTTAATGTTTTCTGTTATGTTGGATTCTTCATCTCTCTTTCTCTGCACAAATTTCAAAGTCAAAATCATTCAAATAATTCTGTTAACTGCAAATTACAAGAGCATCCCCCAGAGAGCTTTTGAATATACTCAATAATCAGGAAAAAATAAAAAAAACATGAACACCAAAGCACAGATATTAAGTAAAAATAAATAAACAGACAACATGAACCGTGAGTATACTACAAATCGAATCATAATATTAGAACTGCTAAATTTCTTCGAGGGTGGGTGGGGATGGTTGCTAGATTGAAGAGAAGGGAAAAACTGGATTGGCAGAGATTGCATGAGGTACAGACAATTCCTGAGAACAACATAATGTTATCTTGCAGGAAGAGGCAGCAAAGGAAAAACACCTTTCAAGATGTATAAAGTATTATGGAGCTAGCCTTTGGAGAGAGAATTAGAACCCATTTGCAGTGGGTGAAAGAGGGTGATAGACCCACAAATATCATTTTAATTTTCTCAAGCATAGAAAGAATTATGGAGCTTACAAACCTGGCGAGGATGCTAGTTGTTGACTTGGCAGAGATCAGACTGATGTTTGTGCTGCACTGTCAGAATATTTTTGCAAGATATCCCTTAATGGAAAATGTCATTGAGGCTCAGAAGGTTTGCAGGAAGATTTTCCCTGCTAAGGTGTGAGTAGTGTACAAGATATGCTTGGAGTAGGTATTTCTGAAGAGGAATTCTTTAAAGCTCTGCATAGAACAAAGATTGGAAATTCCCTGGTACAGATTGGTCTACCATGTGAATTTTTTAAAAATATGTGAAAAATGTCAGTAATGGGAGGTTGTTCATGGCCAAGGAAGCATCAAAAACAAGGAAGATGGGGTGGCTACAAAATCAAGGCCTGATCAAACTTATCCTAATGAATTCATCTAGGTATACCATCAGTTCTTAAAGACCAATCACATCACTCAATGTTTATTATAAGATTCTAGTGAAAGTTTTGTCCGTGAGAATCCTGCAGGTTGCCTCTCCTATTCTTCACTCGAAGCAAATAGGCTTCACTTTGGGACAATTCATGTGGAATAGTTCTGACGACATAGGAGAGTGTGGGATGGGCAAAGAAATACAGACAGCAGATTCTTTAAAGATAGACATTGATAACGTATATGACCGATTAGATTGGTCATTCGTCACCTATATGCTTTCATGGTTAGGTTAATATAGTTTGTTTCAGTGGTAAAAACATCGTTCTCTACTGCTTCAGCATTCGTTTCGGTGAATGTTGTACTCTCAGACAAGATTGAGTAAATTAGACAAACTTGCCCTCTTGCTCTCTCTATTTACATGCCCTAGCTACAGATTCTCTAGAGTAGCTCCTTGACGCAGCTAGAATGCAGGAACGGGTAAGAGGAATTGTCATTACAGGAGAGGGGCATGCATTGAGCAATCATTTCACTAATGATTCCCATTTCTCTATTGGACTTTCTCAGGGCTCTGTTGATGATGCATTTTTATGTCTGGATGTTGTTTGCTTGACAGGCAAGGTTGTTGCAAGGGACCACAAATCAAATTATTGGCTGATTGGGATGGAGGAGAAACTGGAATGGCTCAGTTATCCATGGCAACGTATGAAAGATCAGGATGTTGTCTTGTATCCCATTCGGAATCAATGTATGCCTTAGCTCCATCTGGGAGTGGTGCCTCTGGAAGCTGCAGCACATGTCCTAGATACATTAGAGATAGCACAGGTGAAAAAATTTCTCATTTGTTTACATGAGTATTTGAGAAAGAATAAACTTCAGTTCAGAGAAATTACAAGTTCAACTGGTTAATTTACAGAAGCAAAAACCCTACAGGGATCTTCCATTTGCATGGAAAACAAGCCACCGGTAAAATCCTCTAAGCCAATGATACTATGCATCTCGTCAGTTTCCTTCATGTTAGGTTTTTATAACTTCAGCAGTATAATTTCATTACTTATTTCATCCCACAACCATAGCATTGTTTCATTTTCAATGTATGTAAAAACAAGGATCACTGAAAGATAACCATGCACAAGAGACACAAAAGAGACAAAGATTTATCCTGGGAAACCCAAACGGGAGAAAACCCAGCAAACTTTTCTCAGATGAAATAATCAATCCAATACAAGAACAATACCAACCATGAAGATTAATCCTTAGCACAAGAATGTGCTCTTCTTCTTCCACAAGACCCCCGAGAGAGATAATATAATAAGATAACCCCAAAATTTGCTTCACTTAATCTTCACATGTCCTCCTTGAGAAGTGCGCACCACTTGAGAGAGAAATGTGTGTTGTATGTGTTCAAAATGAAGTGTGGGAGCACTTTATTTATATTCTTCTTCTCACTAGAAGTGTCCACAATTAGGTCGGCTTGTACTTCTATTTATCCTTTATTTTATCTTTTATTTATCTTCCAATCTGACTTGTCATTTTGTCTCATAGGGTCAATTTACCCATTTTATTGGGGTAGATGTTCCCTTCATTGCTTTCCACTTTCTCTGGGACTTCTTAAGAATATTTTTCGATGCTACATTAACATCAACACTCCCTCTTAGCGAGGAAGATATTCCTCTTCAACGCTGCTGGTCTTCTGGAAGTTCGTCTTCAACATATTGTTTTGACTTCTTTGGATATTTCTTCATCATAGAAAAGTTCTCCTTGTTGATGTCTCATCACATGTGGTCACATTCTTATCCATGGACTCTAATATTGATTTGACCATACTCTAAGAAGTCTCGGACACTTCTTAGAGCCAATTGTCAACTTCAACATTAGATTAGACTTTGTCTAATGTACAAGAAAATAAAACTTCCTTGTAACATTGACAAGTCATGTCACTCTTAGATCACTCCTACTAAGGAGCACTCCCTTGAAATGTGACCTCTAGCCTACCATCATTCCCATCCCCATGACTAGACTAGGCTAAACATCTGATCCCTCTACTGATTAGTCCACATGACGAATCAGGGTTGGAACTCATGAAAACATCAACGCTCCCTCTTAGCCAGGGAGGCATCATCATGATGGAACACATCTAGATATCATTTGATCATCAAGGCTTGTCTCGAACATCTCGTCATCATAAGAAAGATCTTTTTTGATCAAGTCTGTCTGACCAGAACAACTGCTCCCACTAGAACCACATTATCTTTCGAAAGATAATATCTGATATGCCTGATCAACTTGGCCATTCTAGACCATAGAGGATTACATCCTCAAGCACTTTGTCACTCTAAAACTAAAAGGAGGCCACAATCCCCAAGAAGACACTTCTTCCAAGCACTTTCTCGAACTCAAATCGAAGGGAGGTTGCAATTCGAGGAAGACTCTTCTTCCAAGCGCTTTAACAATCTCAAATTGAAAGGAAGCTACAATCCTCAAGAAGACTCTTCTTCCAAGTACTTTACCAATCTCAAAATCGAAAGGTGGTTGTACTCCCCAAGAAGACTCTTCTTCCAAGCACTTTATCGATCTCAAATCAAAAGGTGGTTGCAATCCATGACAAGACTCTTCTTCCAATTTACCAGTCATTACAACTGGAAGGCGATGATGACTACAGCTAGTCTGCCCCTTTGGGCCCACACACTCCACACTAGAAGACTCTCCTCATAGGATACCATCCCTCATAGGGATCATCCCACACAAGGATACACTCCTCAAAGGAGTCCTCTCCACATTGGAGACCGTTCCTCAATGGAACCATCCCTCACAGGGATACACTCATCAAAGGAGTCCTCTCGACACTGGAGACCATTCCTCACTTGAACCATCCCTCATAGGGATACACTCCTCAAAGCAGTCCTCTCCACAGTGGAGATTGTTCCTCATTGGAACCATCCCTCACAAAGATACACTCCTCAAAGGAGTCCTCTCCACAATGGAGACCGTTCCTCATTGGAACCATCCCTCACAAGGATACACTCCTCAAAGGAGTCAAGCACAAGTCTCGGCTTGTGCCTCATCAACAACCATATTGGTCATCAATCTCCCTTCCCAAGGAAGGGAATCTCCACCACTCCAAGCCTTTCACGAAAGTATCCAAACTTCAGTCTCAACAAAGGCTTGGTAAGGGCATTCGCAACCTGCTTATCTATGTAGATATTTGGAGCTTTAATGCTCCCTTCTAAACTATGTCTCTGATGTAGTGATATCGGATCTCAATATGTTTGGACCTATCATGGAACATAGGGTTCTCTGGGAGCTTTACACAACTCTGGTTTTCACAAAATATCACTGTCACATCAAGTTCATGACCATACAAATTTGCAAGCAACTTTTGAAGCCATGCTGCTTCCTTACTAGCTGCATTGGTTGCGATGTACTTTTCCTCAATTGTACTGAGTGCCACAAAAAGTCTGTTTCTTGCTAAACCAACAAACCAAAGCTAATCCCAAGCTAAAACAACACCTAGAGGTGCTCTTTCTGTCAACTCCACTCCCAGCTCAATCTAAATTTGTAAAGCCCGCCAGCTTCACTCCATCGCCTGAGGTATCTCAATTCATACCCAACTATACAGCAAAGATAGCTCAGCACATGTTTAGCTGCTACCCAATGTAATTGTCTGGGCTCGAGCATGTGCCAACTCAACATGTTCACTGCATTGCAGATATTTGGCCTAGCATAAACCAGGTACAACAAGGCACCAATCAACTTGAGGTACATGATCGAAACCACTAAATATGAAGATATGGGAGAATCATGTAACTTCTTCAAATTTGCTTCCATGGGTGTAGCCATAGACTTACAGTCCATTATACGATATATGTGCAATATCTCACTGGTGTACTTCCCTTGTCCAAGGAAGATCTTATCATGTCCCCGCCACACCTCTAAACCCAAGAAATAATGCATCAACTCTAGCTCTTTCATTTCAAATTCACAAGCGAATTCCCTCTTGCACTTGACAATCACACTCTCATCACTTGGAGGAAATGTCTTCGCATAATCTATTACTTCTTCTTGAGAGAAGCCTTGGACTATGATGTTGCCATCTGCAGCATGCTTGATCTTGAATCTCTCGCCCTCCAGAACTAAAAATAGAAAGCATACTGACTCTCCTCTTTGGCACAAGTAACGTTGAAACCACTTCTAGAATCTGCCATGACTTCAAACCAAAAGCAAAACATTTCTCATAGTCATTGAAAGATCTGTAGTACAAAGACTGACATTTGTTGGAGCCTTCTACTCTCAACAGTCAATCTCTATATGAGGTCCTCTGGACCTGCGGGTCATGTGACCACATATGATTAAATGTACTAGATCCACATATATCTGTTGTTGAACAACAACTCTTGTTCTTCAAGCATCACATCTATTTTAGCTACTCCCTCTGTCACGAAAGCCATCCTGCTACCAGATCTAGAACCCAAGTTGAGAGTCATGCTCCTATAAGCTTCCTGCTTCAAAGCATTCTACTCTCTCTCGAACACTGAACATCAACGGGATCTACATATCCATCACTTGCCCTTCAAAACAAGTCTCATCATCCTCCTCTTGTAGGTCATAACATATGGTCTTTACCTACAAGTAAAACTCAGTTAGATAGTTAGCAACATTGCATAATCATGAAATTCAATCATATGAACATTTCAATGCAATATCAATATTTCACACAGTGATGTAAGCATCTTAGATAACGCTTCAACACAACATCCATACATTCATGGAATGTTATGCTACACTATATGCTACTTACTTAATCATAACATGCATTACATGAGCTTAATGCTCATCAATAAAAGAAAACTACAACATATGCTCATCATGCTACACTATAACATACTTCTTGATTCTAGGAATATAGATCTACATACAACTGTAATGAAAAAATGTTAAAAAAGATTCAGATCTGATTTACAAGAGCAATTGATAATCCAAATCCAAATATTTATCTTTTATTGTTTTGTGGGCTCCCTCTTGATCTTTGCCTCCTTGTAGGGATTACTGGAGTCCTTAGATTTTTATCTTCTTACTTGATGGAAGTTGCGTTAGAGGCATGCTACTTGTTTTATCTTTTCTTCCAGCATTCTAAAGCAAAGTGACCTAGCATGCCACAATTGAAACATTTGTGGTTGGATTTATCCTTCTTGATCTTTGGATTTTGAATTGACTTAATGCCTTTCTTGCCCGTGTTCCACTTTCCTTTCGTTTTTCCAATTCTGGCTACAAGGACTAGTTCTTCTTCCTTTTCCTTTGAGGTAAAGGCAAGCTCCCTTGTTTCTTCTTGGATACATTCTGATCAAAACTTATCAAAAGTAGGTAACTGACCACAAGCACATATCCCTTTCACAAATGGCTTCCATTCTGAAGGAAGTCCACCATAGATGTCAACAAAAGATCTAGTTGGGGACACTTTCATCAACAGCAGCCAACTAATCTTTGATCTGAGCAATCTTCAAGAAATAAGAGGACACTAAGTCATCCTTTGTGAAGTTCACTTGACGAAGTTGATTGTTTAGGGCCAAAATCCTGCTAGGATTTCCATTCTCATTTAGATTCTTCAGGGCATCATACATCTTCTTAGCAGTGTCATGGCTTGCAATAAGAGGTACAAGATGATCTTTCATTGAGTCCATCAAAATTCTCATGGTTGTGGCTTCATTCTTCTTGAATCTCGATTACTCTCAGGCCCCCTCTAGCTCTAGAATATTTATGAATATATGATTCTTGAGATCATGTTCATTTAGGGGCATGAGCATCTTGCTCTTCCAAGATCGAAAGTTTGAACTTCCTCCAATCTGTCTTCTACTCTGAGACCAACAACCATCTTGATTGAAGATCTGAGATATGAAATCTATTGCAGAAACCCTAACAGGTGCTAGATCAAAATCGAAGTTTAGGACTTTAGAAACCTGATTTCATAGATGAATGTACCCTCCTAGAGTGAGTTGAATTGACCTCCTTTTCTCCCAATTCTATGGACAAAATAGCCCAAAATTGAAACCCTAATTTTTTGGTTTTGATAGAAATTAGGTCAAATTGAAAATTCTTGGATCTAAAATCTACTTCCATAGATAGGTGTGCCTCCTAGGGCGAGTTAGAGAATGTTAGGATCGAACCTAACTAGTGGACAAAAGGACTTAAAACATGGATCCCTAGTTCTTGACCCCAACCGAATTTAGGTCAAAACTAAAAGTTCGCCAAACTAGATTATTGCCTCCACAAAAAGATGCACCCTCCTAGGGCGAATTGCACAAATACTCTTTTCAAGTTGATCTATGGAGATAAGGGTTCAACCTTGGATGCCCTTGTTTCCTGATTGGGGCAACAACGGTCTCTGGAAATGGCATCTATTCAAAATTGCTCTTATACCATGTTAGATTTCCATAACTTTAGCAGTATACTTTCATTGCTTATTGCATCCCACAATCATACCATTGTTTCATTTTCAATGTAAGTAAAAACAAGGATCACTGAAGGATAGCCATGCACAAGAGACACAAAGATTTATCCTGGTAAACCCAAACGAGAGAAAACCCAACAAACTTTTCTCAAGAGAAATAATCAATCCAATACAAGAACAATACCAATCATAAAGATTAAGCCTTAGCACAAGAACGTGCTCTTCTTCTTCCACAAGAACCCCGAGAGAGATAAGATAATAAGATAACCCCAAAATTTGCTTCACTTGATCTTCACTTGTCCTCAGTGAGAAGTGTGCACCACTTGAGAGACAGATGTGTGTTGTATGTGTTCGAAATGAAGTGTGGAAGCACTTTATTTATGTTCTTTTTTCACTATAAGTTTCCGCAATTAAGTCGGCTGGTACTTTTATTTATTCTTTATTTTATCTTTTATTTATCTTCTAAGCCAACTTGTCATTTTGTCTTCTAGGGTCAATTAACCCCTTTCATTGGGGTAGATGTCCCCTTCATTGCTTTCCACTTTCTCTGGGACTTCTTAAGAATATTTTCCGATGCTACATTAACATTAACACTTCATCCTCTCAGTTTACCCATTTTAAGAGGCTGTTGAGGACATTTTTGTGGGCTATGTTTAATGGTGATATATCCCTTCCCATGGTTCTTTGGAGTGTCTTTACATTGCCTAAACAAAAGAGAAGGCATCATCAATATTAGTCTAAAAGGTGTTATCGTGTGAGATAAATGATGTGTTACCGGATCTGTGGGACTTGGGGGATGGATCCAAGGATCCCCGAATCAGAAACGGATTCAAATCCTGCCTAGATCCACCCAGGATCCGCTCGAAAAGGTATCCATTGCAGATGATACGTATTTGCAGGGATTCAGGCTAGGCTGGCAAATGGGGTTTTGGTTCATTCTCATGCGTTCAGGATTCTGGTGAAATCATGCCATTGGCAGGCTTCATGAAATCGTGCCATCAAAATTCTGGTGAAATCATGCCATTGGCAGGCTTCATGAAATCGTGCCATCAAAATTCTGGTGAAATCATGCCATTGGCAGGCTTCAAATACTATTTCATTCTGGTTCTGCTGTCAAATGAGTTCGGCTGGCAAATGGGATTCTAGTTCATTCTCATGTGTTTGGGATTCTCATAAAATCATGCCATTGGCGGGCTTCGTGAAGTCAGCGGCCTTCCCATTCTGATGTGTTTGGGATTCTGGTGAAATCGTGCCATTGGATATTGATTTTGTTGATCCTTCCTATTTCAGCAAAGTATGACATTGCATTAGAGTCGTTACTTTATATGTTACCTGGAAGATGAGATATGATGTGTATTTAGAGGGTCCAACTTCTCTATTCTTTAATCTAGAGAATACTTTTTTATAAGTTATCTTTACTGTTCAGAAATAAAGGCTCTCTCATTAGGAGAGCTGTGAAACATAGTACTCCTAAGGCTCCATCAAATCTAAAGGCGTTCTTACTGTCCATTAGATGACTTTGAGTGCCTTCTGTATGTACTTTTTAGTTGTATTATGCTTTTGCATACATTAATATAAGCAACATTTTTAAAGAAAAAGAAAAGGGAAAAAAGAATAACATGGAATTCCCACTTTTCCTTCAAGGTTCCGCCACTAGCAGAGATGGATGCCATCTTTCATTTCCAAAACAGCTATAGCAGATGGAAAACAAATGTATAATTGCTTAGCCATTATAACAAGAGTCACATCCATTGCCGCATGAAGAATAAAAATAAATGAAGTAACATCTGAAGAAGTCTTATTGTATGCATTTTCTCTGTTTAAGTATATACTGCTATTATTGCATTTGTTTTAAAAATATTGAAGTAGTTGTATGTCATTATGGAAGTAATAAATGCATTCTAGTTGAAATAATAATGCATCCTAGGCTTTGAAAACTAGATCTAGAGAAGCAAAGAGCCATAGAAAACAATCCTCACACATGGCATATGGGGCAATCCAAAGCAAGGGCCTTTAAGGAGCAATGTTCAATGTATGGGTACCTCGATGGCATCCCCAAAGGTCGATACTTAAAGCAGGAATGGGACCAGATGAAAATGACCTCAAGGCAAAAGGGGTGGACTCCGAACTCCATGTGAAAAATGGGCTAGGGAAATGTATGATTGCATCAACACCTGATAGATACAAGGTTAAGATGGATCTACATAGTCTAGTTGCTCTTGAAAACATGGTTGCACTCGGTGCATTCCCATTCTTCAAAATCCCCACTATTTTTTATTGGGATTTAGTTTTTTTTCTTCACAAACTGCAACAAGGGTTTCCTGGCCATAAGAAATCTGAAAAATACATGGAAAATATTACTAGAATGGCCTTCCGCAACAATCTGATTGTTTTCTTGCCCTCCAAGTTAATTTCCAAGTTGCTACAAGACTCACATGCTCACAGCATGAACAACAAATGCAAATGCTGAATGGTGTTATTCCACAGGTATGAGTTTATAAAGTAAGATAGGGTTTTTGCTTTATTTTTTATTATTGAAATATTATTTATGTTTTTTCAGGCCTTTCTGGTCATTTATGGATCCCAAAAGTGCTGCTGTGGCACTAAAACAGTACCAAAAATGCACCGTTTATTGCCCTTTGTGTAGGCAACATGGCGAAGAACATGTAAATGTTCCTTGCCTATTGAGTAGCATCTCCAGAGCTCCTGAAACATTTCAGCAGCCAGCCAATCCAAGAGCCGCTCCCACCCAAACTAGAACATTTTAAGCCAGCTCCCAAGTTCCACAGAATGGGAAAATGTTGGCATCTAGTTCTACGTCACCGGGTTCAGTGAATTTCCAACTTGAAAATAAAAAATCGGTGATTTTTTGAGCTTGTCAAATTAATTCAATTAAATTCACCGATTTGAATAGAGAATTATAATTTTTGGTATTGGCAAATTCCAAGACGAATTAATTCAGCAGAAAATCGGGTCGATTTTAATGAAAAAAAGGCAAAAAAAAATTTTGAATTTCATTTTTTTGCTTTCACTGCCCACAGGTAAACCATAAACCCTAGTCTGCTTTTGTGGCCCGCAGGTACATCATATGACATTAACCCTAGTCTGCTTTTGTGGCCCGCAGGTACATCATATGACATTAACCCTAGTCTACTTATGCAGCCTGCAGGTACACTGTAAACTTCTCCATCTATTGCCATTGTTCATTGCTCATTCAACACAACTAGAGCTGCCAATTCTCACCGCTAGTGCTCAGTGATCATGAGTAAGCTGTGAAGTGTGTAGTAGTGACAGTGTTACTTTGTGGAAGCCGCCGCCAATTTGATGAAAAAAATTTGCTCAATGATTTTTTTCCGAATTTCCTTCAAGTCAATTTTGAACCAGGTGAGACTTAGATCTAGTTCACGAATCCTGGGAAGTCAACATCTACAATATAATATTTATGGAATCTTCTGATTAGACTGCATTCATTTTTAACTTGACACTTTGGACTAAACCAGTGTGGTGCAACATCAGGAATGATTTGTGAAGAGAGAATCCAACCATAGATTTGTATTGATATGTTAATAACTAAAAAATAATAATAATAATAAATGAGGTCGGCCTCAGAAAATTTGTATAATTAAGATTTAAGCTAATTGCAGTGTTATTATTATTATTATTATTATTATTAATTCTTGATTTAATGAAGTTAATGGGGTGAATTATAACTTATAAGCCACCTTGAGATCCACATGCTTGACGAAATTCTGGGATCCAATTCTTACTGATCTTCCTTTATAGAAAGTGTTGGAAGTTATTAACATCCAAAAAGTAGAAAGCTAATCGGTTGATATTTTAAGGATATCTTATCCAGGATTTGTATATTTTGAAAGTCAAAAGTAGTTTTCACAGCCTTTAATTTTCTATGGGTCTTGTATTACTGTTATAGCTGAGTACTTTTGAGGCCAGAATCAGACAACTGTTAACAACTAAACTTTATAAGCTTGAAATAATAGATTTAAATTATCCTAGTGTCTGAATATCTTAACATGATTTTCAAGGCAATGTGGGAAAACCCTATGTATTACCTTCAACCCGTGGTCATTATTTTCTCTGGACCCGGACCTCTTTTGGTATGCACTCTCATAATCATCCTCATCGTCCTCTAATCGCCGTACAAAATGATCAGAATCCTGCTACAATACATGTCAGTTAAAGGCAAATTAAGTGAAGATTGTACATTCAAAGGCTACAAAAATAAGGGAGAAAATACTAACAAAAGCATAGACTGTCATCTAGCCGACAGAACCCATGCAATTGTTCCAGATACCAACCTGGAGAAATACAGACTTGATAAGTGCCTCGTCTTCTTCTTCTAAATCCTTTTCCTGCCAATTGATAGCAATCAAAGGTCAGCAGATGAAGGATGCCTTACCATTTCCCCCCGTAAAATGTCTTAAAAATAAGTGTTGACTCAATGGTAAATAAAAAATTGTGTACCTTTACTTCTGCTGTACGTCGAAGGGCCTCCAGCATTTCATCTGTGCTAACAGTTGATTGCCTTGCCTGAAAGAAGTTTGGGAAAACTTTAAATCTCCAAAAAAGACAGAAATTAATCTATACATGACAGCATGCAATAGTTGAAGAGTACTAAAGAACTGGGAAAATAGTCACAAATTAGAAAAACAAAGTTTCAGTTCCATTGATAATTTTCAGTTTCATTGATCTTATAATTCTTAACATTTAATTTGACATCAAATCTGTTTGTTATTTCCACGTCATTCAATCTTATGACTCAAGTGTAACATTTAATATCAGAAAGAAAATCTGTTCATTAATACTGAACCTAGGGCAAGGCAACGATAAAAGTCACCACAAATTGAAGGGAAAATTTGCATGTCAAAGAGTTGTATTAGTACACAAACACATAAATCAAGTCAGAACCAGGTAAGCCTTACCCTCATGGATTTCATCTCATCAAGGGCAGCAAGTATATAAGCCTTACCCTCATGGATTTCATCTCATCAAGGGCAGCAAGTATATCCATTTCTCTCTTGGAATCTATCGTACGATTTTCTAATGACTTCATCGCATCACCCATCTCCTCAGCATCTTTCTTCTTCTTTTCCTTATCTGCTTCCTGCAATACATAAGTTTTAATATCTTATGCTTCATCTCAATAGGATTCCATGAAAACATAATCCCAGGTGAACAAGAATAATTAAATTAATTTAGATGTTTCTCGATTACCTCATCCTCAGAACGCCACGGTTCAAAATTACGAGATGCGCCAGATTCTACAACATAATCGGAATTCTGGGGATCCGTCTTTATAGTCAACTCTGCTGAACATTTGGTACATTTGAAGTAGAATCTGAATATTTGGATACCTAAATATGTCTGCAACATTTACATAAAAGATGAGTAAATTGTATCTTGCAAAATGTTTGGCAATATATATATTATATATATAGGGAAACATATCTGCTTCCCAAAATACAGACCTAACAAAGAGGGTGATTAAGACCGTATCCAAAATACTCCTTCCAGCTCACAGTAAATTCAAAATAAGTAAAGTCAATAATCAACACAACCATTTGAAAAATTCTTATTGGTTTGTGTCAAATGACATGTCAAGTAAACATAATCAAGTAAATATAAACTAGCTTTCATATTTGCAAGAAAGAACCGGAATTCTATTCGTCAAAAACTCATTTTTCTTAGGGCTGTGTCTCACAGGTAGTTCAATAATGAGAGTAGAGATTGCATTCAGTTCTGCACATATTCAAGTTAAAACTAAGACTGATGCTTATTTTCGTTCCAACTATGCTGAAACTGAAAGGACATGTCAAAATATATAGTATATACCCAACATGATGTTTGGGTGGAGGGATTCAAATAAGTCTAAGAATTAAATTAGGCACATCAACAGTAAGATAAACCTTAGTTACAAAATGTGAAAATATTTCTAGATATTATAGAAATACTCAGTGTTCACATGATCTCCAAACAATAGAAAGGACCAAAACGCTTGAAAATTTATGAAGCTCATCATACAATGGGCTGCCTGTTTTTAATGTCAATTGGGTCTAGGCCTGGTGGTTGACAAGAGTATTATCTTCTCCATACAGGTTCAATTCCCACAAGTGACATGTTGAGCTCTTACCAAGTATATTGTTGTAACAGCTTTGAGCCCTGTTGTTGACCTGCCCTTGTGGCCTGAAGAACCTATGCTTTACCTTGGGTGCCATCCTCAGAATGAGGGAAAGTCCTAGGGGGGTGTTCTCCCCATGATAAATTACCTAGAAAAGGTCATTAACAGAAAAGATAAGACAAGGTAGTTTTATTAATGTCCAACAGAAGACCACAGAAGTAGGTCAAAGAGGCTAAAAAAGCACATCCAATGTCACTACAAAGAGGGAGTGCCATAGTATCTCCTAAAACAATGCTAAAAGCAGAAAAATAATAAGATCTATGATGTAAGAGATGGCTAGAGACTAGCTGATAAATGTCTACTAAAGAAAGCTAAAAACAAATAAAGGAGAGGGTATAAGTTAAGGTTCTGGTACAATAGAAGTAGTATATACTTAAAAGACTCTGAAGCTCCTGGTACTGAGGAAAAAGCAGAACATGAAATAGAGAGAGGCATCAAGCTGTGCTGGATCTGGTGGCCAAGGTTGAGTGAGGAGACCAAAAGGAGGGCTCACCATCGGAGTCTTAAGTCCAGTGAAACGGCCAATGCACAGGTAGAAATACACCAAATCTTAATGTTCTAAAATGCTAAATTCAAATTAAAGTCTAAATAACCACCGGGGGTTTGACTAGTTGGTCAAAATGGGGTGGGATATTGCCTTCACTAGGTTCAACTCCCCCAAGCATAGAGTATGTTTAGCCCTCTGAAAAAACTGGGCTGTCAAGGCGACATAAACAGGCCGAGCGTAGCAATGGACGGAGTTCTTAGACCTGGTACCAACATTAATTCCCCCTCCATGATGAATTGGAAGCGTTTCAATCATTCAGAGTTCTGCTTGATAAGTGGAATCCAAGATAGCCCAAGAGGGTTAGCTCAACCAGTTGTTGCCAATGTTGCTGGACATTTGGTTAGTACTGTGCCAGCAGATGCCTGGTTCAAATTCCCCTAGGCGAGGCATACTAGTCTACACCGACAGGTTTATTAGGGATGCCATCCACAAATGTAGAGAAGCATCCCTTAGGTTTCCCCGCAAGATTTTCCTTGTAAAAAAAGGAAGTTGGAACCTACAAGATATTTAGAAGGGAAAAAAGAAGTCTAGATTAATAAAAGAATACTTACCTTTCATTTTGTTGTGGGAGTCATGACCTGTCAACTAAATAGTAAAAATTATATCAACATTTTCTCTAGGAGTCAAGGTATTCATTTATTAATTAAATCTGAAAGCGCTAGGCTTGATGTTTATAGTTTGTGGAGATTGTTTTCCATTGTGGGCAAAATGCTTCAATGGGTTCTGAATTTTGATCCATATATAAAGGATATTTATGTTTTAGCTAACCCAGGGGGCATAGTTGTGTTCATAATAGCATAGTCATTTGAAGTTTCATCCTAAAACATAATTAAGCATGCCATCACAACTGAGCAGCAAATGTTTCAGTTCATAATGCTTCTGTGTATGTTTCAGTTCATGATGCTTCTGTGTTCTCTGTGGAACAAGTCAGTTGTCAGTGCCAAGCACCTCAGCATTTAACAAAGTAAATATTTCAGGCTCTGGGCACTGGGCATAGGCAGTCGTATATTTTCATGAGAAAACACATTGACATAGAAGATTTATGTAGTCACTGAAGATCAATGAATAATAAAAACTATAATTAAAAATTAAAAATTAAAATGTTGGATAAATTATGTGTATAAACTTTGTTTTTATAAGATATTAATTTCATGTGTTAAAAATACTGAGATTAAGAAGGCCTTGGAGGTACTAAGGCTTAAGTCTCCCTAGTGACATGTTTGGCCCTTGTGGTCACTTGTGCTTGTTAGTGTGATTGCAGTTGGGGCTAGGTGCAAGTCCTGTGCGTCTTTGGCAGAATAGATAACCCCCCACTTGTGGCTTCTTAGCCGAAGGATTCTGAAATAAGTGCTGTTAGCCAGCTGCACTGATTGTAATGTTACCAGAATGGGAAAAGGCATGCTTGCCATGTAAGGATAACAGCAAGCTGGTTAAGAAAAAAAAGAAATCAAGACAAAAAATAAATATATACTGGTTATGGCCTTTCAATCTAATTTCTCTTTACTTTTAATACTGGTTAAGAAAATAAAGAAATCAAGACAAAAAATAAATATATACTGGTTATGGCCTTTTAATCTAATTTCTCTTTACTTTTAATACCTACATTAGCATATTCTTCATATCTTGCCATACTGAAAAGGCTGGATCACATCCTTTCCACTATCTTTTGGCTTCTCTACCTCTTGTACGTGTTATAGTTTATGACTTCTGCTTTTTAGTTTAAAGGCAATCACAGAAATAACAAAGAAAATTTAAATCTTAATGACAATGAACATTCACTTCTCCTAGATTTTTCGAGGGCCACTTCGGACTGATCTGCATTTCCATAACATTCCATGTGCCTGCCCTCTCTTCAGGACATGCAAAGACAGATGAATGGTCTTTTGCTGTACCACTCCCTTACGCCCTCCCATGGAATGCTTTTTAAGCATCTTTGTTGGATCCCTTTGGGTTAAGACGAATTGGAGAGTGACCCAGGTCACTCAGACCACTATAAGCAAACCTGTAAATAGACAGACCATGATGATCGACAATTTTTAATTGGTGCATTTGGTGCAGAGTACCTCCCAGAACATAGGTGCCTAATAAGCATGGATTTTTGTTTGAACCCTGAGCTTTGCCAGCTCAGAAATCAAAATCAAGTAAATTTTGTCAAAAAGTAATCTCTAGTTGTTTTCCCAAAGTAGCTGTGGAGCACACAGATCAGTTAAATTAGCCAAACTGAGTTTGAGTTGACTTAATAGATATCTGCTAAAAGGGAATATTAGGATTGCTTGGTACTTGATTTTAAATTTTTTATTTACAACTGTTAACTGCCCCTAACACTAAAAATATTTGAATCAGCCAAGAGCTACATTTCTCAAAATATGACATAATAAGGTATAGAAAAAGTTCAATCCTTTCATGATTAAACATTCTCGAAAACGCCAACAGAATAGAAGCCCGTAGTATCTGTTTTTAAACGTTTTGAGAGTGCTTCAGGAAACATGCTCTGAGTAGCTCTACTGCAAATAGAAGACTTACTTCAATTACAGTGCCAGGTCTGATTTGTCGAAGAAACAGAACTCGTTCTAACTTTGCAAGTACTCCTGGGTTGTCTCCAATCTCTGAGCTGGAGAGCCAAGTCAAAACTCCTAGTCAAAATAGGCAGACACTGTTCTGGTCAATAAATTTTCCGAGTTTCGCAAAGTTGATATTCCCTGTTCGCTGATATGCCAAAGTTTTGTGCCAAGTTTTGCCCACTTGGCCCACTTTAAGATTGCTGAGTCATTGCCGACTCCAAGCAGTGTGAGTTCGGGGTACCTATTCTACTAAAACTACCTGGGAATCACCCCATTCTCATTCCTTTGAATGTCATGCTATATGGTAAGGGCAGACCACAACGAGAATGGAACCCTAGTGACTGGTCTGTCATTCAGTCAACGTCAATCTCACCAGTAAACTACTGCCCCATGGACATAAATCATTTAATCTGAATATCGGCAGGTTCAAAAGTCTGGTCCAGCTTAACTAAACCCCGTCATAAGAAACCCATATTCCACCTATCACTCTAAGCAAATATGCCCTAAAATTCTAGCCAACATCGCCATATTCACTCATGGAAATTCCAACCTAAAATGAGGGCAAGAATTTCCGATGTCTGTATTTGAAATTCGGATATGTAGGGACTAAATATGAAACCAATCTACTGCTTACATACGCTTGCTAACAGATTCCAAATTAACAGGAAAATCAGACTAGGAAATAAAACTCTACCTCGCCAATGACGTCCTCTTTGCGAGAATTGAACTTGGTACCCTTGTAGATGTAATTCCCGCACGTACCGCAGCGGATACTCATGGGAAGCATCATCCGGACTTTGATCTGCTGGTTTTTGGGTTGTCGTCTCCTGGGTATTTTAGAGGGATCGAAATCCGGAGGATAGTATTTGTTAAGTACCTTCCTTTCTCCCATTGCTGCAACCTTTCAGTTCTTATTTCTTCAAAATGAAGGACGGCCTGCAAAACCTCAAATAGGATGGAAGAGACCCTGATGGATGAAGACTCGAACGGTATGGACTCCGGAACTGATTTTGGAGGTTTGTAGAAGGAGAGTATGTGAAAACAATACAGTTGATGTTGTTCTCCGTCGCTGTGCAGGGATTAAACTTCGATTTCAGCTCGGGTAGGCTCCTACAACACTCGCTTATAAGAAAGCAGAGAGTTTTATATCAAGCAGTTACAGGATTTACAAGTGCTCCCATCTCCTCCCGAAATCTAATTCTCATCTTTCCCCTACAATTATGTCCGCATGTAATAATTTGTTCCTCCTTGTCCTACATTGTGATCAACCTTTTCTCCTTCAACTTACACATTTTATGCTTTATCAAATCCATTTCTCATCACCTTCCTCTTCGTTAGAAGTGTTTGTGTTTTTTAAATTAGGGGAGGGTGTGGGCCAACACTGGGGTCTTATGAATGACTTGATGGAAGTCTAGGTTTTATTCTTTGTGGGAATCGTAGTATTCTCTTACTGAAGGTGTTGTCGTCCTTTAATGCTTTGTGCGACCACGATGACAGTTCCACTTGTCATCCGGAAGATCGTTCTCACATCCAATATTAAAGCTAGCCTCGGCCCAAGTTTACTGCTATTAATTGGCCCTAGTATTCTACTCCAACTCTATCTCCATTGTGTATAGATGCAGGTTTTCCTTGGTCTTGAAAAAAAATGAGGAGCTTAAGCAAGATTGCACTTGAGTACTCATATTTGCAAAACTCCTTAAACCTAACATTTTCAAGGAAAATTTCATTGTCTTTCGTAGACTTAATGTATACATTGATATTGTCATTCTTAAGGCCAATAAAGATAATATTAGTGCATCACGAACTCCTCTGATTATGAAGCTAAATTATTAAAAAAACTTTCTTCTCCTTTTACAAACTTCTTTCCAAAAATCCCAACATACAATCATTAACCTTGTCACCAATGCCATAAATCATTTTCTCTTTGATCCAATTATTAAAAAACAAATTATTTCTCATCATTCTCAACCCCCTAAGATTTTGGTTAGTCAAAATTCTACAAGAAAGATAACCGCCTGAGACCTATTGTTAGCAATATTGGAGCCCTTACCCATACCTTATCATCTATAAAGATTCTTATATGACAAGACCCACCCATCGCTTTATTGGTCAAACCCCTTAGTTTATTAAAGATTCCACTATTTTCATCAATAAATTCCATAGCTTTCATCTAGATGACCAAGACATCATGGTTAGTTTTGATGTTGTATCTATGTTCATTAAAATCCCTATCCAAAAAGCCCCTGAAATCGTTGCCATGAAAGTCTGATAAGACAACTCCCTCCCTCTCCTTGTTGTTCTAGTTACTTGTTAATTATATGGTTCTCTCTCCCAACGAGTGTATAGAAAAAGATTCACGCCAACAAATACCTTCATGTCCAATCTCACCATTGTCCAGCTCAAAAATCTATCATTCTCAAAACCCTTGTTTCTCGAGCTATTCACATCTCTAAGCCCCAATTTCTAACCAAGGAGAGATTTCACCTCACTATTTCCCTCTTAGCTAGTGGCTACACTTCATCCCAAATTAACAAGGCTTTTAGTGTCTCTTTCCATCCAAAACTCAAGCAAACCCTCCCCAATTCCCCACCTCGAGTTCTCATTTCTCTCCCTTGTATCAATGGTGTTATTGGCCGCATATCCAAGATCTTAATAATTTTTGTATCAAAACACTCCTCAAACCTCACAAAACCCTGAAACAAATGTTTACAAGTGCCAAAGACAAATTTGACCCCTTGCTCTCTAAAGGTATCTATAAATAAAAAATCCCCAAACCTCACAAAACCCTAAAACAAATGTTTACAAGTGACAAAGACAAATTTGACCCATTTCCTTGATGTTATAGTTACTCATCAACTATATGGTT
Source organism: Pseudotsuga menziesii (assembly GCA_001517045.1). Classification (NCBI taxonomy): domain Eukaryota; kingdom Viridiplantae; phylum Streptophyta; class Pinopsida; order Pinales; family Pinaceae; genus Pseudotsuga; species Pseudotsuga menziesii. The sequence goes on along the minus strand of LPNX010721695.1, from coordinate 371,192 downwards.
CCCTCTTCCAACAAGTGTATAGAAAAAGGATTCACCTCAATAGATACCTTCATTCCCAATCTTAGCATCACTGAGCTCAAAAATACGTCGTTCTCCAAACCCTTGTCTCTCGAGCTATTCACATCTCTAATCCCCAATTTCTAACCAATGAGAGATTTCACCTCACTAATGCCCTCTTAGCCAATGGCTGCACTTTATTCCAAATTAACAAGGCTTTCAATGTGGCTTTCCATCCAAACCCCAAGCAAACCGTCCCCAATTCCCCACCCAAGCTCTCATTTCTCTCCCTTATATTGATGGTGTTATTGATCGCATCTCCAATATCTTATTAAATTTTTTTATCAAACCACTCCTCAAATGTCACAAAACCCTAAAACAAATATTTACAATTGCCAAAGACAAATATGACCCCTTGCTCTCCCAAAGTGTCTAGCAAATTCATTGTTCTTATGGAAAATCCTACATTGGCAAAATAGGCAGATCTATCCAAACTTGGCTTCAAAAACATATGGTTGACAAATATTATAACCACCTTATTGAATCAACTATATTTGAGCATTCCGAGAACACCAAGCACCCCATATGTTTTGATCAAGATAAGATTTTATCATCTACCCCCATTATGCTTCATGATTTATTGGGAAAGGCATAGTGATTGAAAAAGACCCTAACATTTTCAACTGTGAAAAAAAAATTTAAAAACAAGAAAGATGATTATAATCTTAGTCATTCTTGAAAACCCATAATCCACAAGTTTTGTAACTACCTCTAGTTTTGACCATTATTTGATTCATGAACCATTTTTTCGCGATCATTTAATCAACTTTTCTTTCTTTTCATCTTCAAATTACTTTATCTCATTTTAATCCATGAATCATCTTTTTGTCTCTACCTTATGATTTTTTTTTTAAATCTAATTTTCAGTTTTTATTGTGTAAAATTTTAACCTCCAATTCATATTGAAATTTTACTATGAACACTATATTTTAGATTTTCCTTACTTCCAGTAATATCTCTAAATTATTTAATTTGTATTCTAAATATATTTATAATATTCTCTTCCTTGTTTTATTTTATTTATTTTATATCAATTTAATACAATTCTCAAAAAAATATTGTATCTTTCTTTTAATTAATTTTACAGTCACTTAACTTGTGGCTACTAAACATCTATAGTTTACTAGTTAAGTGCCACAATTATTTTTCTCCATGTGTAATTATATAAATTGCTTGTTATTCATTAATCAACAATACACTATTTATGTATTGCCGCCACTTAATAACTTCCATAAAATCAATATGAATAATACACTTGTCTCTTTTTTCAGAGGAAAAAATACCAGTCTTTGTTATTCATATGAATCAAAAGACATCTTTTACAATATCAGAAAGATGATTTCCTGTTCCCAATGCCATGCATCTACTAAAGTAGATATCAATACAGAGCAGCAAAAATATCAAATACAAATCTGCAATGTAGAGCCAGATCCCAATACCAACACCAACAACTGAGAGATAAAAACCGCAGCTAAAGCAAATGGAGAAAGTCTGATCATAGCAGACTTTACTCATCATCCCTGATATACAGGTCAGAAAATACTGATATATCGAAGATGAACTTCAGACATACAAAATCAAAGCAATGCATGCTGGCAGGAAGGATTCATCATGGAACAGCAAGAAGTAATCAATCAATAGCAGGAACCAATGCTGAAATAAAAGAGATATTCAGCTACTCTAAAAGAGATATAATAATCCTTGATTTACAATCAATCCATCCAAAGATTCTGAGAAAGAGACAAGGCCCATGTCCATCTTCATTCCTTGTTTTGAGAGTTCATATGCCTGCATGTTATACTCACGATATGTATGTCTAAAGGTCACCGGCGGGGCCCTTTGAAGCATAAGTCTAATGTCGCGATAACAGTGCATCAGAGAAGGCACATCAAGTGCAGATTTCCTGTTTAGCCATGAGATAATAACCAAAGAATCCCCATAAATCAGCTGTATAGGAATACCCATCAGATAGCAGACTTTAAGTATTGCCCAGCAAGCCAATAATTCTGCTCTAGTATTCGAGCTACTACCACAGCCCATGGAAAAATTGAAAAAATGATAATCATTGATATAAATCACATAACCTGATCCTCTAATATAATTTGCTGCAGCACCATCAAAATATCCGCATGAGAAAATTTTAATTGGGTCAGGACCAATAATGCGAGATTTTTGAACTTTCATAGGCACAGGGAAGGTATTTAGCAGACTTTCAGTTCTAGCAATCAAAGCTGAGTGGGAAGGCTTTTTATTTTCAAAAAGGTTGAAGTTTCTAGTGAGCCAGATTCCCTAAAAAATAAACAGTGGCAAGTAGAAATAAGGGGCGGATTTTGAAATACTAGAGAACCAGCAATCCAAATAGGAGTGTACAGAACTGTAGATGGGGAAAGAGCAACTAATTTTTTTCTCAAAATAAGAGTATAAACGGATAGAGAAAGGGCAGCAGAAAAATAAGTGATGTATATCTTCCAGTTTATTCTCACAGAGAATACAACGACTGGGTCCATTGTATCCTCTAATCTGCAATTGTTCCCAAGTTAAAATCTTTTGAAATATCATTAACCAGGTAAAACATTTTATTTTCAGTGGGATAGACAAAGTCCACAGAAATTTCAGAACTTTGTCATTTAATTCCGAACAGCTGTTTGAAATAATACAAGAATAACCTTCAGCAGCAGATAATGGTCCAATATACTTGTGATGAGTCCAAATTAGGGAATCAATTTGGTCAGTAAACCGAATACGTCCAAATTCCAAACCTCTAACATAGTTTTCCCATATAGATTTCCACTCACCAATAAGATCAAGCTCTTCAGCAGAGAACCAGTAACCTTTGGCATTTGGAGTCTGATTGCGAGCTTGAGCTAAGGAACAAATGCCATAATCCTCTAAGTATTCTCTCAATCCTCTAGGCAGAGTAAAAGAGGATCCCATACCCACGATAGGATCAGCACCCAGGCAAATGGATTCACCGTTACCAACTTGCCAGGAAATGCCTTTGCCAATCCATTTTATGGTAGCAATGAAGCCCTTCCAGATAATAGAGGCATTGTAGTGATTAAAATTCTTATCCCTGAAACATAAATGAAAAGGCTTATTTTTCATATATTTAGTGATAATCAGAAGATTTCAGATACCTTTGCTGTTGACTGCCATCCAAAAAGATTTCATTCTCAAAGAAAGACTGAAACTAGGGAGGTGTTTAATACCCCAGCCGCCGTGGGAAGTAGGCCGAGCCAGCAGATGCCAGTCCACCAGATGAAACTTTTGAGTCTTTTCAGAAGATCCCCATAAAAAGGAAAATATTAATTTTCCGAGCTTATCTAGAATAGAAGATGGAATCGGGACCAAAGCCATCCAATATACAGGCATGCTAGAAAGAACTGCACGGATAAGTATAAGCCTACCTCCCATGGAGAGAAACCTGTTTGTCCAATGAGAAATTTTCTTTTCAAATTTCAATACCATCCATAGCCAGTCTTTAACCAAGTAACAATTTGGTTTCAAGAAATATCCCAGATAGGTAAACCCATTCCGAAAATCAGCAGACCTATAAGGAAGGATACCTGTAATTCTTTGGAGAATTGACTCATCAATACATTTTTGAAGAAAACAAGATTTGTTCACATTAATACACATGCCTGAGGCCTCACAGAAAATTTCCAGAATACCTTTGAAGGCCAGCCATTCTTCAACAGAGCCCAGTCCAAATAGTATCACATCATCTACAAATAGCAAATGGGTGAGGGAGAGCTTTGATGAAATTTTTATGCCTTTAATCTTTCCAGTCTGCTTAGCTTCCTCAATCAAGAGACTAAGCCCTTCTATGATCAAAATGAATAAAAGTGGAGATAATGGGCAGCCCTACCTTAGACCTCGCGACGCAGGGAAAAAAGAGGATGACGTGCCATTAATTAAAATAGCAAAATTGGCTGAAGATATGCAACCGAGGATCCAATTAACTCCAATAAGGGGAACCCCAATTTGAATAAGTAAAAGACGAATGAAGGTCCAATTAACTCTGTCAAAGGCTTTAGATAAATCCAGCTTGAGTATGAGGGCACATTTATTTTTGGAATTGACTGAGTGCAAGACTTCCTGGGTAATAGCAATGGGTTCCTGGATCAGTCGAGTTTTAAGAAAGCCAAATTGTTGAGGAGAGATGGAAGCATCCAAAAAGGGTTTAAGCCTCAAAGCTGCAACTTTGGAAATCAATTTATAGCAGAGATTACATAGGGAGATAGGACGATAGTCAGCGAAAGAAACAGGCATATCTATCTTGGGAATAAGAGCTAGAAAGGTAGAATTTAGAGCCGAAGCCACTATGCCTGAGGTTCTGGCTGATTCCACCACATTGACAAGGAGGGGACCCAATAGATCAAAAAAGAACAAAAAGAACTCGACTGGCCAACCATCCGGCCCTGGAGCTTTATCTTTTTTAAAAAGTTTAAGAGCCCTTTCTACTTCCTGAATAGAAACAGGTCTAGAAAAGGAATCTTTATCCTCCATGCTGATAAAAGAGGGAAAAATGCGAATTACCTTCAGCTGAGATTCCAGATTTGTCATCTTATCATCTTCAAACATCGTCTTAAAATGTTTAATACCCAGGGCTTTTAGACTTTGTTCATCAGAAACCCAAGTACCCGTCTCATCTTTTAGACTCCAGATAGCATTTTGATTTTTTCGAGTTGTAGCCACAGCATGGAAATACTTGGTATTAGCATCTCCCTTAATAGCCCATGTCATTCTGCTTTTAAGTCTTGCTGTAGAAATTTCATGATCAGACAATTTTTGAAGAGCATCTTTTAGAGAGCACAGTTTAAGATGTTGATCATGGTTGAGAATAGCTGACTCGGATGAAAGGAGAAGAGAGCTAATTTCCTCTTCCAAAGCAGCAGACTTGTCCTTCATTTTTATAGCTTCAGCTTTAGTCCAAGATTTAACCTTATCTTTTAGGAGGCGAAGTCTGTAGCAGAGATCATACATGGCATCCTGAGAAAGGTCCGGTTGAATATTAGACCATTCAAAGCGAACCATTTGAACAAAATCTTCATTATCTAACCAAGTATGATTAAATTTAAAAGGATAAGCTTTGGGATTTTGTTGGCCTATCCACTCCAAGATAATAGGAAAGTGGTCAGAAATCCCACTTCTGTGTACCCAAGCTCTATACTGTGGCAAAGAGCTAATCAGCTGTTCTGACAGCAAAAAACGATCCAGTCTTTTAGAAATACCTTCTTCCCCCATCCTCCCATTCCTCCAAGTCGGACCCGCACAGGGAGGAGCAACATCCACTAAATTGTTATCAGAGAAAAGACTCGTAAAATAAGGACCCAAAGGATCTGGAAGGGCTTTTGATCCCCAGATTTCTGAAGCATTCAAAGTAAGATTTAGGTCCCCTGCTAAGATGAGATTAGGCAAAGAAATAAAACCTCCCGAAGCTACAACTTCCCAGAAAGAAGCACGATTAATGTAGGGACCATAGCAGTTTAAAATTGAGAGGTTTAAGGAAGATCCCCTGACCGAGGCTTTTAGCAGTATACCAGCAATAGTTTGGAAGGCTTTGCATTTAATGATTTTAGGATTCCAACCAGAGAGAATGCCTCCAGAGAGGCCATTTAAACTCAGAGCACAAAACTCCCAGCCCGGGCAAAGCTTGGAAAAGGCATATAAAGTAGGATAAGTACTAGTCATAGTTTCTTGTAATAGGACAACATCAGGAGAGAGAGATGACAGCAGATGATGAAGGATTTTTTGCTTGGCCAGACTCCCTAGGCCACGAACATTCAGAGAAAGTAAGCGCATTAGGAAACTGAAGAGTCAAGGGTCGAAGCTCTAAGGACCTGATGGGAGGATGAAGAATGAGAACACTCAACAGCTTTTAATCTCTCAGAAAGGGGAGTGTAAGGAGCCTGGAGTGAATCAGGAGATTCATGGGGGGGCTTAGATGACTTTTTCTTTCTCCTAATAGTAACATTCTCAAAGCGGATATAATCTAGGGGGAGAACCGAGGGGGAGAGAGGTGTCTTATTAGAGAAAATACTTAAAGATTTTTTCAGAGAGGGATCGACAAAGGAAGGAGAAACTGCTGGACTAGTAGGGGGTGAACCAGAAGAAAGGGGCCTAGTCTGACCAGAAGTGGAAAGAGGGGGAAAGTCAGCCTCAGTAAAAAGCGGTACAGGGGAGATGTCTGACGAAGGGGTAGAAGGGGGAACAGTAATGTTCGGGGCATCAAATGCAACTCCAGATTGGATTGGAGTTGATGGGGGACAAGGAACATGCACCTGAATCAATGAGTCAGACAAAGGAGGATCCAATCGGTTAAGCTCCTTAGGGGGAGGAAGGGAGGGAGAGAAATCAGAGGGTAAAGTAGCTTTTTTGCTACTAATCATTGAATCAATAATATACAGATCGAGATCTGATACTTCCCCATATAGCGAAATAACATTTTTTAACTGGCCATGAGAGGAGACATTTTGGACCGGAGTAGAACAATCCTGTGAGGGAGAAATAATAGGGGATTTAATAAATGAATCATTTATAGATCGTTTGACAACCCCTCTATGAATGGAAGGACATTCACACCGCAGATGGCCAGTCTCTCTGCAAATACTGCACCTAAAGGGGATACCCTGAAAATCCAAGCGTTGTATAAACAAGCGCTCATGACAGAGAATCTCAATTTCAGCTGGAAGGCCTTTAGTGATATCAAGTTCAACAAGAATTTTAGCCTTCCTTTTATCAAAAGTTTTCATAAAATTATCTTCTAGAGCCACAAACCGGCCTATAGTGTTTCCAACTCCCTCCAAAAGAGAACGATTCCAGAGCGGGAAAGGAAGACCAGGGAGGATAGCCCATAGATGGCGTTTTTTAACTCTTTCCCTTACTGGGTCGAAATTTACATGCCAACGATCAAGCACTAAAGAACCATTGCCTACCCTCCATAGACGGCTTAATACCTCAGTGGCATGTGAGTCCTCTAAGAAGACAAATACTATCCAACCTCGGACCAACAGGCTGATAGAAGGAACATAGGTTAGAAAAGGTTTCCAATACTCAGAAGCCCAAGATACCCAATCTTTTTTCTCCATGGAGGCATATTCCAATCTGCAATTTAAGAAAAACATAAACATTAGTCCAACCCAAATTCTAAAATATAAACATCTATTAATATAAATATTTATTTTTACAATTTAATATTATAATTTAAATTTCATTCAATAATACACCTTATATTATTCTATATCTAAAGCTCATAATTTTTTCCTTTAAACTTTTTGTTTTAATTGTTTATTTAATAAAAAAATGGTATTTTTGTCAGTATTTCTTTATATATGTTCATCATTAAATTATTATTTTATATTGATCATTAAAGTATTATTTTATTTCTTAATTTTACTAATGTGCAGTGTAAAAATTTGAAACTGAAATAACTTATTAAGTTTGACGGTTTTGATTACTTTGTAACTGATTTTATGTGATGAACCATCCAAAGCTTTGGAATTTTTGTAAATTCAGGATACTCTTTTTACAACTTGTTAAAAAAATAAAAAAATAAAAAAATAAAATAAATTTGTATAAGCTTATCAAATACTCTTCCTTTTTATTTTATTTATGTGATGATCCATACAAAGCTTTGGAATTTTTCTAAAACTGAGATACATTTGTTTACTTTTTATGACTTATAAAATAATAAAAAATAAAAATAAAAATTTATAATTTATTGAATATTTAATTTTTTAAGTATCAAGATTTGTTATTTTTTTAATGTTTATAAGCTATAAGGGGTAGTTTAGTTGGTTGGATCTTCTAAAACCAAGACGTAACATGGTTGAAGTTGGGCGTTCAATTCTCCGAGTCCTTTAAAGTTAGGCATCTATGTAATGTAGACAGGGTGAGGCCCCTTCAGACAAACCTCTTAGCTTAGATATATAGACATAGCAATCTCTCGAACCTTGAATTGAAAAAAAAATCCAAAATTAAAAAAAAAAAACTTTATTAATTTTAAAAATACTCTTTTAATTTTTAACTCGATTTACTTAAATAATAAATAAATCTTATCACAAACACGACATTTTACTTGTTAGTATTTTAGAATACCTTTTAAAACTTTAAAATCTCTTCTCCTACCTTTCCTTTTGGTGATCATTCAAAATTGAGTGCATATGCATATTGACTATTTGTGTGTTTGCCTTGACAATGGATAGTAGTTTAATTAGTTAGTGTATATTTTTTATATGTATTTACTTGGGTCATCAACAAACATCGTGCACATTGCATTGTTACTATTTAGTGTAGCATTTGTTCTTTGTCATGTGTTTGGGCTTATATTCATTGCATGATTTTTAAGTGCACAAGATTTAAGGCTTTTTATTTTGATTGTTTATGGGGATTTGCTTGGTGGATATGGACAAAGTGTAATGTAGTTCATTTGCCTTGAGCTTTTATAACAAATAAAGGAGGTGGCTTTTATAACAAATAAAGGAGGTGATGTAGGTTGTATTTTTATCTTATTTATTCATTTGTTTTTACTTTAATAGTGAGAAAAGATTATGCAATTGGATTTTTAGTGCATCATTACTCATTTTTCCTTGTTTCTTTATTTAAGGTTTTATTTTGGTTATTTGTTCGATTTGCTTGGATAATGGGTATAATGTGTCAATTATATATGTTGCTTTGTTGGTTAAGGTCAACGTGTTTGTATCCTAGCTATTACATTGTGTATTTACTTGGATATTCAATGAGTAGAGGCAACATGCTTGTATTGTTGATTGTTGAATGGTCCAATGCATGTTTTTTTATCTATATTTAAATCAACATTCAAATGACATTGCGTATGTTGCACTGTTATCCTTTAGATCAACTAGCATTTGTTATTTGTCACGTGCAAGATGTAAGGATCCTTATCTTGGTTGACTTTATTTAAGGATGTGTTAGTCATACATGTTGCTTTGTTGGTCATGTAAGGTTAATGCATCTTTATCCTACCCATTCATGAGTATTTACTTTGACAATTTGCAAAGTTGACATGTTCAAAATTTTAGTGCACACTCCATTCACCTTTTCCCAATTCTTTATTTAAGGTTTTTCTTTTGGTAGTTTATTCAATTTGCTTGGATCTTGGACCCATTCTTAACTTAAAATGTGATCCAAAAATCAGTGATTTTTAATTCATTGTTTTGCTTAGCCTTTCCTTTTCCTATTTTAAATTTTTTGGTTTTTAACTTATTTTATTTCCACGGCATTTTTTAGATTTTTTTTTTCTTTAAGTCATTTGGTTAAAAACCCATTTTTCTAGCTCAAGGGGATTAATTCAATCAATAGTTGCTAATGTGATTGGGCATTTTGTTAGTTTTGTACTAGCATGTACCCAATTCAAACCCCCTTGGGTTAGCCATACTAACATATGCTAGCATGGTTACTAAAGATGTCATCCACAAATTTCGTAAAACATTCCCTAATTTTCCTTATGAGATTTTCCTTGGAAAGAATATTGAAACCCATTTTACTAACTTTAATTAGTTTTTTTATATTGGTATGTTATTTTCTGGCGACTAACATTTTTGGATTTTTTACAATTTATAAATGTAATTAATATTTCCCTATAGTTTTGACAAGAAACTCTAGGCCCTACCACAAACCAAACCCTCGAAGCCACCAAGCAAAGAAACAAAGCTATGAAGAAAGATCAAAGTACCCAATTCGACAACCAAAAATAAAGAGCAACACTACATGTCACATGACTCTAAGCAACAAGGAAAAGGTACTCCATCGCCACCACCACAAGTCGCATTAATCAATACCACTGGTAAGGTTTTGTAAAAGAAGACCACAATCAAGCTCACAAGCAAGACCACAACTAGGTTTTGCAGAGAAAAATAACAACCAGAGCTCCACATAGAGTTACACACAAAGCCTAGGCCAATGACTTCGAATACCATAAAAATAGAGAAATTGCCATTAAAAGTCGTCAGAAAGTTATGGCCATAACCAAAGATCCGCCACCAAAAGTTAAGGGAGGAAACAAAAAAAACCATAGAAAACCCTAGCCACATGATTCTCTATAAGCATCATGCCCACCTTCTAAACCCTAACCTAAAGGCCTCATCACTCTAAACAACCAACCATCTAACATCCTCCCACTCCATGAATGTTAAAGCCTAATAGCTTTTAAGGAAAGCGCTCGAGTGATGAGAGGGGCGCGACAGATGTGTTTCCCTCTTCCAACTCCATTTGTCAAACTCCTCAATTTTTTTTTAATCCAATTTATAATTGTTTTTTTTTATTTATTAATTCCTCCACCAATCATTTAACCTCTTTTTACTCTTCTTTTTAATAATTCGATCTCACCCTTAACCTTTGTCTTTCATTGATTTTTTATTTTTATTTTTTTACATTAATTATTTTGCTCATTTCAAAATTCTCTTTCAATCTCTTTTTCAAGTTAACACATTGTGTAAGCCTAAATGAAGTAAAATAGTAATCACTTACAATAAATAGTTAAATTGTGATTATGATCATTTTTAATGTTTTCTAAGAACAACATAGTTTATTGGAAAAGATCAAGGCATGCTATTCTTTTACTCTAACAACTAAGATCATAACCTAGCCAAACACCAAATTGACATATGATACCCCCTTGTTTATGAGACAAAGGAAATTTTTTTGTGCATTGATTTGGCTACTCAGTTTAGATAGATGAACATATCCTACTATTGATGTATTTGTAACTTCAGAATGTATTCACTTGTATATTTTATATATTGTATTTCATTGGTCCTCGATGTTCCTATCGAGAGAATCATTGATGTAATCAAGTCATGTAAATTCATAGAGATTAACCCTCTTTTGTAAGTCGGGGGCAAACTCCCCACAGTTGAGGGGCAATAGGGTTATTAGACTCTCCTAGAGAAGTCGGCCCTGGTAAGTAATTGTCAAGTCAGAAACTAGTATAAATAGAGAGTGAGCCTCTATATTGGAAACACACACTCACCCAACTATAGCCCATAGGTGAGAGAAGAGGAGATCGCACAAGTGAGAGAGAGAACAACTGTTGGAGATCATCTTTCTGTCTTTGGGTTTTACTGCTGCCATTGGTGCTCATTCTATCTCTGAGAAAGTTGCGGGATTTTCTCCTTTATGGTTTCCCTGAGGAAAAATATTTGTGTCCATTGTCTCTTGTGATTGACTGTTGTGCATGTTATTCTCTCAAATAAGATCCTAAGATCATATTGATTAAATGATAAAAATCTAACACCTACCCCCTTCAAATTCAAACCTACAACCTTCAAGGAGGAAGCACATGTTCTATATAATTAAGCCCACTCAAACTATGTATAATGACACCATTTAAAATTCTTTAACAATAGTCACATAAGGGATGGTAGGCATTGGAGGGATCATAATTGACTTCAAATGAACTCAAGAAAACAAGTATGCTTTGAGGCTAGGAATGGCAACAAATATTGATTATGCTCTTCTCCAAGTCGTAAGGATCACAATCACTGTTAAAAAAAGACTGCTTGTGTTTTAGGACTCCTTGATCAATATACAACATCTTAAGGACAATTATCTTTTGTTCGACAAAGTCCTTGCACACATTATTGCTATAATAAGGAGAGAAGTCCAAGCAACTAGTGATGTGCAATTCTCCCACATCCTATGATCCTTGAATTCAATAGTTGACTTCCTAGCTAACGAGGCCTCCAGGCTTGAAGGGAACATGATTAAAAATGGGGTGTTGGTATTTAACCCCATTCCTTAATGTATTAACCCTTTTAATCATGTTTATGGTGGAAGGGGCACATAGCAAGGTCATTAAACTCTCCATTATGTGACGAGACAAAGCATTCATCTCCGTTCAAACTTCACACACTCCATTGTCACAACAACTCCCAGTTTTGAAGCCATGAAGAAGCAAAGGTAGTTTGCATTTAGGATTTTCATATATGAAATTCGAGCTTGTAGCTTTGTCGACTATATGGCATGGTTCACTCTACTCTTCATTAGTTTCATTCTTGGTGCAATATGACTTTGTGTTGTGGTTTGTCTCCTCATGCATTCTAGTCTAATCTTGGCACAAGTCTAGAAAAAGGTAAGCACTCCTCTCATGCTAGTTGACAATCAAATTGGATGCTCGAATGATGTTTTGTGTTGTGGTAAATCAAGTTATTGGTGAGAATTAAATAATTGGCCCTTTGAATTATATATTGCTGTGGTTGCTTGAATATTTGCATTGTGTTGTGGTATAGATAGAGTTCAACATTGTGGTCCTTTGAATTATTGGTATGTATTAGTTAATTGGGTGCTCAAAGGAATTCACCTAGAGGTTGTTTTGGGTCATAATTGCTCTCATTGTCGTTCTAATTTGAAATAATGGTCTTTATTATTACACTTGGAAGGATACATGTGTATGTGGCTTGCGTACTCTTAGAGTTGTGCATTTCGGAAGATTGATTATTCCCCCGAGTTCTTTGAGAACTTGTGAAATTTGATTGATTCCCCTTAAACCATTTCCTATGTCCATTTGGAAATTTATACTTGGGGAACATACCAAACCAAAAGGAAATTGAACTTGACAGATGTAAACATGGACAATCATGGCCAGAATGCCAGAGGGATATCCATGAGATCATAAGAGTTTTAAGGAGACAGGAGGATCTAATCAACGGTAATAAAACCTCAATATTCTCTGTCACTTACAAGATATTTTGATAATAAAAAAAGACAATTACAAGATCTTGAAGAAGAGCGCACCAAACTCAAGGCCATGGTTATCGCACTCTACAATGATTACACTTCTACGGTGGCTAACATGAGCACCTCAATAGGCTCATTCCCCATAGAGTGCAAGGAAGAAGAAATTGTTCATTAGCTTCAAGGAATGGAGATTGACAAACAAGATTCACTTCTAGCGAACCAAGCTCAAGATGATGCCATGAGCAAAGTGCTAATTTTTAATTAAGTTATAGTTATGTTTTGTTGCTCAACACTTTTTTCAAAATGTATACAACTAGATGTATTAGGACAAGTTATGTAAGATCTAGAATAGATCCATCTTAAACCCGGATTTGCCAAGCACCAAGAGGAATCTAATTTCTTGAGGTGTTTTATCTTAATTTCTTTACATGTTTAAAGAAGTTTACACCTTAAGAATTTTGATCCCTTGTTTGCCGCAATAATTGCGCGAAGATTCTTCACTGATTGAAAATATTTTGTTGATTGAATATATTTTTCGATTGTGCGGAAATTATATAATATAAATATATTAAAAAAGACACGACTTCTTAGTTTTTAACTTAAGCCAACATGCTTTTTTTTAAGGAACGATAATAATGCATCTCCCCCATGTTGAGTTGTAGAGCACCTCGCTACTCTCAATGCAATAAGAGGTGTAGACCGGTGGCCTCCTTATGTTGCAAAGTTTGAGTAGAACTTCCTGAGCTTCTTTGCTTATATTGTTCAACAACTATACAAATCTTTTGAAAATAAACCTTTAAACCATTATTGTTAAAAATATAATAGCCACATAAAGTATTTGTTAAATAATAGCAATAAATAACCATAAAGTTCATTAATAATTTAATGGGTAATAAATATTTGTCATAAATTTTGTTAAAATTTTAATCAACAATGAGGAATCATATATATATTTGGCGACATTTCAATCTACCTCTTAAATAAACACATTTTGTCAAAATCAAGGATGTAAGGGAGGCATCTCTATAAATTTAGAGATGTCATAGCTAACACAAATAACTGACATTAATATCAACTCCACCATTGGTGTTATTGTTGTTTATCGTCACTGCAATCATCAATATCACTGACTCTACTATCGATGCTAAAAATGTTGACATTATAGTGTCCACCTCTGTTTTAGATGCAATTTTGGTTGCAAGAAGGATGACATGGTTGCTACATTTGTCTCCAAAACTAACATTTTATGAACACAAGTTTGGTTGCAACTAAAAATTGTCAATAGAGTTCCGGATTGCCACCTAAATTGTCTAAATGTCAAAAGTGCAAAAAAACAGAAACTCAATTTTAAATTTTTTTTATATGAATTGGGCTATAATTTCAAACTCAAACCCCTAGTGTCTTGTAGTGCAAAAAAATATCCTATGCAATCATGTGGAAGTCAATCCACCCTTTAACCTTTTTGTTTCTATTTAAACACCATCTTAGCACTCATTTCAATGACTAATATCTTTAAATGTCATAATAGCATGGTTTATCATATATTTAATCTTCTTGCTCCATCGTAGATAAGGTTATCTCCAACCTTGAATTCTCATAAGCTTTCTCTAAGTAGTGTTATGACACCTCCAAAGCCTTTCACAATGTGTTTAAAAGAAAATATTAAAATATAAAAAGTTTCAAAATAAATATTTTAGAACATAACATTGATACGATTTCATAATAATGGAACTTCTCAAATAATATGTCCAAAATATTTTAAAAAAATGTTAATATAGGATACAAGAGCTTACTAAATATTGGAGTCCAAATTGTTGTTGCAATTATTTCTCATTATAGAAACAAGCTACATAGTAATCCATTGCATAAATAATATATAGTGAATAAATATTTTTCTCGAAGAATCGATACTAGATGGATGTTGGATTAAATAAAGATTGTCCAAACATTCCCAAAATGATCAAGGGGTGCCTCCTAAACCTCATTTTTTCTAGAAAACATCCGGTGAACATGTGGGAAGTCCCCCACCTCATTAGGGCATCCCTTTCCAAACAAGGAACTTCCTTTGTAGTCCCCAAGTCCCCAAGGGAGAGGAAACATAGGTACATGTCAATATGAGTGACAATGGATGTAACATCATTCAAAAAAATTATCATTACATATAGAAGATGCATCTCCTAGGAGTAGTAGTAGGTTCGAGTGCAATATAAATAATAATGGATCCCCAAGTCCCCAAGGGAGAGGAAACATAGGTACATGTCAATATGAGTGACGAAGGATGTAATATCATTAAAAAAAATTATCATTACATATAGAAGATGCATCTCCTAGGAGTAGTAGTAGGTTCGAGTGCAATATAAATAATAATGGATGTATCATTCAATAAATTTTATCATTATATTTTATGGGATCGATAACCAATAATTTCCATTATGCTTAATTTATCTTTATTTAAAGAGTTATTTTCTTCTTTTCAATCATATGCTCACGTATATAAGTTTGCTCACAAGCACGTCAAGATTAGCTATAATGACAAAATAACAATGAAAGATGACCAACACTTGTTGTTTACTCTTCCCCAAATCATAAAACTTAAACATAAAAATTAAACATTTAGTAACACATTTCCATGCCTTACTTTTTATATGGTTCAATCAAGTCTCTAAAAACTAGCATGTATAACAAATTCTACATAGGTGATTCAATCATTTACTAAATTTCGTAAGACATTTTTTATAATTATGATCATACCTTTGAATATGCAAGCATAAATCCACTTAATTTTAGAATTATTAAGCATTAAATCCACCATAATTTTAGAATTATTAATTAGAATTATTAAGCATCAAGATATATTAAAAAATAAATTAAAATACAAATCAAAATACAAATCGTTCCATGTTTATAATGTTATGGTGAAGATAAATGAGAGTAAGCTAAACTCTAGACGATTTGCACTCAAAATATGGTATATTTTTCGATCAAAATTTGGTGAAAATTGTTGAAATGACAGTTTTCAGTGGTTGAAATTGCATAATTGAGATTCACCAAGGGTAATCGAGCGCCCTGAATCTATTTCTGCAAACTCATTGCAATCTCAACAAAGAAAACTGCATTTTCAGCAACAAATCGTGTTGTGTTTCCGGATTTTGATCAAACTCACCAAAAAAGGTGTAAATCATCTAGAGTTTAGCCCATTCAAAGATAAATGTATACTTAAACATTTTATTATTTTTATTTTCATTTAAGTTTATCAACAATATATACTTGCGACATCCACAATAGGTAGGTAGTATGGTAGACATTACTACACCCTACTACTCTCACTGTACAGAATAAAACCATAATAAAAATATTTGAGGTAGTTGGACTTACAAGTCAAACTATCAAACTGCCCAAACCAAGCCGTTCTACGAACCTTGTTTTGACTTATGGTCACTAAGGCAAACTCATTCGCAGCTAGTCAAACTTGTCAGCACTCGCGAGTGAGAGCTCCTCGCAAATTTTTCATGGCTTGATAAGTTTAACGAACTATTGGGCCCAACTGGATGACTCCCTTGACATTGAAATAAAACATAAACAACGAAGAATTATATTTTCTACTCATTTTTACCCTTACTCTTTCTTTGCTGACTGTTCCTGAGTATGAATCGAAGTCAAACACTGCAACCTCGTCAAGTTCTTCGCTGAGCTGAGTTTTTCAACATTATAGTGAACTATTGCATCCATCATTGTGTTTGAGGTGGTGTTAAAGCTCCGGACAGAAAATTAATTTACAACGGACAAGTACTTCTTCAAAATCTGTTGATAAGTGATACTTCCATACCATTAATCAAAAAAATGTGACAGGGATCACGAGCTAAACTGCCTTGAGAACAAAAAGATGACACCTCCATGAAAGAGTTTCAGTTGGTCCAGTATATCCTTTCTTGCCCATTAATTGGAATGGTTGCATGCGTTAAGATAGGCAACAAAGATAAATGACAATCCGGACCAAAAGTGACCATTTGCCCTCGTATACATAATATCCACCTATCAATGCCAGCCATGTGATATATATTGAGCTCCCCAACAAAAAGCTCCAATTCTTATAATAAAAAATAGAGCTCCTAAAATCAATGGTACCAATAGGAAACATTAACAACAAAGAAAGAAATTAAAATTTATTGAGATCTCTTATTCAAAAGTTGTCGAGGTCAAGAAGACTAGTGACAATTTTAACAGAGACAAGACAATGCAGTGTCAACAATTGCATAAATGCTGCTTTTACATTGCCTTTCACCTGATTGAATTATTTTTTCCTCATACTAATATAATATAATTTATTTCTTTGTTTGGATTAGAAATTGAATAACCTATAAGTAAACTTTCTTACGCTGTCGATCTAAAATAGAATTAAAGCATATGAGTTAGTGATATTGTCTTTATCCAGTTAAATACTTAGTGATAGGTTATCTACTTATCCCATATTGCTAGCTCCAGATTTGTCACTTCCTACTTTCAGCCTCTGGATGGTACAATGCTGCAAGATGCCCTGTGAACAGATTGGTAATGCAGTATACACCTTACAGGCCCTGGCTAACTGTCAGCTCAAATCTCATCGCCAGTTTTTTCCCAGCCTTGGATGTTAGGAGACCTGCTAGGTGACAATGTGAATGTACTAAGTCACATTTTGTTTGGCTGCTATTTTCCTAGGGCTTATATCTTGGCACCCTCTTTTTGGTTCTCACCTCTTTTGGGTTTTCTTGTGCTTCATATAGTTGCACAGCTTACTTTATTGCATCTCATGTACACTTTCTCGTTCTATTCTTTATCAGAGATGCTTTACACACTCCCCATGTACACTCAAATCATTGTACTTCTACTGTCCATTAATCCTTAACTGACGCTCACAGAAACACAAGGCTGTCGTCACTTCCTTTTCAGAGAAATAAATAGAGGATGTCACTTCTTGACAACCTATGAAAATTCACTTTGATTACCCTAAAACAGAAGTAAAATATGCAGCTAATGTTTACTTAAGGTTCCAACTGCCTGTTCAGCAATAATTTCCACCAAGTTTAGTGCAGTAGCAAATAGATTTTCCTCCAGCAACATGGATTCAAAGCAATTTTCTCCAATCAAACAATTGCACTTGCAAGTTCCAACTTCTTTGGTTCTCGCCTATTCATAGAAAACAGAGCAGTGAAATAAGTGGGGATTGGGTCTTTTACAATTTTGCTTGTTGTCACAGGGAATACCTCTGTTTTGCCAATATCTGTATATTTGTTTTCCTTGGCACACAACAGTTTTCACCTAGTAAGACGTGTCATCACAAGGAAATGCTCCGCTGTGCTGATATCAGTATAATGCTGTCCCTTAGCATGTACTAGTTTCAACTTTCTACCACAACAATTTACCCACTGCCAGCTTTTTTATCAACTGGTCTGAGTCCTCTTAAGAGATGGACAAAAGTGCAATGGATTTGATGGTTCCCTCGACTTGGACAGAAATGGCATAAAAACTTCATTGATTCATGATGCTGCAAGAGACAGGTCACAAAATAAACCTGCCAAAGCACAAACATTCCAAGTCACTTTATTATTTCTCTGTATATCAATAGGGTTTAACAAATGCCCATGGATGAAAGAAGGATAACTCCATAACTTAAAAAAGCAAAGAGTCTGAACACTAAAAGTGGTGTTGAGAGATTTGACAGGAGAGAAAAAGCATTGGTTTTGAGTCTTTGACATCATCTCAGAAGAAAAATATATACTATACAAACTCTTTTCTCCTCATTAAGGGAAAACAAGATACAAAAATCACAAGGCTGCTGCAGATTTCGCTTTTAGTCTTAGGTATCATAGACTACAGCAATGACATATGAACTAGCACAATCATGATAGGTCATATAGCCTATAGGTATCACATGTGTCCAAAATGTGGAGCCTTAACCAATTGTTTACTCATATTATCAAAAAAGAGCAGCCACTAATAGTCACTGATCAAAGCATCATGATCATCAACTAATTATTCTAGCCAAAGTCTGAAAGAGCAAAACAAGTGGGGATTGAGATTAATGATCAAGTTTAAGACAACAATCAAGCACTCAACTAGAAATTGCATCACAACTTATAACCTTTACATCTTTTACCTGTTTCTGCAGTTAAAATATAATAAAATAATCCATGAGCTGGACAGCACATGTCATGCCTCATCGATGCTGCGTTCCAAATGATCTGAGAAAAATAACAGGAGACTTTAGCAACTCACAAAAATTGATATTTTCAAACAGAGACCATTACATATACGATGATCAAAATAGCTCTGTAACCAATTTTGCAAATTCTGATGTTTGTCAGGAAACAGCCATACTAAGAGAGAAAAATTAAGACAGTGATCTTTTCACTTTTCAAACACTCCATACCAACATTGCACCTCTAAAATCTCTAAAATAAGGAAATTGTAGAGGGAAGACATTGTAAGATGGGAAGACTACACTGAAACATACATAAGCACATGCACAAAACAAATACAATACTCAATTAATTAGCTATGGAACCTTGCTACAGTAAATTTTCAAAGGTTAGTTGCTATCACATTGGTGGATATTCTCTGCACGCAATCACACACTCATAAGATACAGCACAAAAGTTTATATAGGTAACTTCAGGTTGTCATAGTTAATACCAACTGTTTCCTTCACTTAAGCTTTCATATTAAGACATACTGCTAATTAAATTATCATCCTACATCTATCCCCCCTAAAAAATAAGCATCCACACTTGACAATATTTCCGCCTATGCTAATAGTAGTCGTCATGTAACATAAGATTCGAGTGGCAATTGGCCAGTGTTGCCAGAGCGTGGAAGCGAAGCGGGTGCGGGTCCG
>LPNX010721695.1:224034-350800 GCA_001517045.1 Pseudotsuga menziesii | reverse complement strand
TCCATGCAAGCTTCCGGGTCGAACTCGCTCGGAGCGAGGTTCCGGGTCGGATCCGTGGGGGGGGGGGACGCTTCGGCAACCCTGCAATTGGCACATAAACTGGTCTCATTCATTGAACATCACAACCTTGTACTCATTCATATCAACTGCTAGAATTTCCTTGGCATTACAAAATAGGAGAATGTCCATGGCATATGGTTTGCCTTCAAAAAATTCCTTCATCCAATCCCTCTTATCTTTGTGAATTGATCCAATAAATCCTTTTTATTGATGTCAAAGCTCCTTAGAAATCTTTGATACCATTTCATCCCTCTCCTCAAGATAAGTTGAAGTATTTTGTCAATTGAGTTTAGCTTGGGTGGTTAAGAGGAAGAATTGTTATCCTCCCCATGTAAGTTCAAATCCCACTTGTGACATGTTCACTCTTTGTGAGCCAATTGTTGACTGAGGTTCTTCATGAGCCATGAAGAATATATCACCCTTGCTTGATTACAAGTAAAAAAGAAAAGGTTGAAATATATCTTAAGATGTAGGAAAGACCAGGCATTAGTAGAGGATGGGAGGGACTTATTGTTGAAATTTCACTGGAATGACACTTCAATGCAATTCAAAAATTTCATCTTCTTCCTGGAAGGTTCCTTCGATCTTAACTCCAAAATTTTGTACCCTAGGACTATTGTAAATTAAACTACGAAACAACAGCAAAAGAAGTACAATAATTCACTTTCAAACAGCCCTAAACTTCCCAGCGATTAAGGAGAAAAGACACCAACCAATGAGATAGCTTTTCAACCCTTTAGGGCAACTTATCAGTGAATATTCAGATCTGAAAATGTACATATACAGCAGTATTACAACAGTAAAATCACCCCTTTATCTTCTTCTTTAGATGTCAAATCACTTAAGAATTTGCCCCTTTAATTATGTCCAATCAGCAAGATCATAAATAAATGTAAACAACAAATATGAAGAACACATGTAGCTAAAAATCAAATCTGAAATTGACACAAGATATGTATGGCTGGAAACTTTGTATAGAAGCTCAATGATGAAGTACATACCATAGCCTCCTCTCAAGGCTACAAAATCCAACCATGCAAAATGCATTAGCTAAGCTAAATCATCAAACTCCTAGCTCCATCAAAAAGAACAAGTGCAAGAATCCCTCCAACACAATCTCCAAGGCAAGACATCCTTCTCTTCTCTTCTTCTTCTTCACAAGTCCACTCTTTTCTCCCAAAACCCTAGTCATCAATCTCCAAAGGTAAAACCCTAACCCTAGAACTCCAAGATCCTCTAAGAAACTCCCATGAGACCAGAAAACCCTAGCACCCAATTGATAGAAACAAGTACAAGTGAAGATGTACAGAGAGGATTACTACACTGCGCTTCTAGGTCACATCTCTACACAAGAGTGAGTAAGAATAAACACATAAGTCATTTGAAAGAAAGACTCTCCTTCCTTTGTTTATATGAGAGGTAAGCAAGGCCAACAATACGTCGTGGGCACAAGCCCTTACAAGAAACCTACATGAACCCTTGTAGACCACACAAGTGAGATGTGCACTCTAGACTCCTAGAGTACACGTGTCATGTTCTAGTGACGATGTTATGCATAATAAGAACCTCAAGGTGATGTAGCTACACAAGGAAAGTCCACACCACTCCATCTATCCTCCAAAGCAAAGTACTCCACTAAGGCAACTACCCCCTGCAAGAACACTATCAAAGCCCCAGGTGTCCCAAGCCATCTCCAATCCTTTGAACTAAAGTCTCAAACCCAAGCTACTACATGCCATCTAGGGCTTAAATCCCTCCTCCATGATGCACAATACTTCACATCCCTTGTAAGTTGTTCTCCCACCAAGTGAATCCTCATGTGGCTTCATGAAGTGTGTCCACCATCCAGGCAAGAGATCTCCAACACCCAAGGGAAGAACATTGAGCCAGCAATCAACTGAGGTCAAGCATCCACTGAGCAAGCTATCCCAATTGTGCATATTCATCATGGACCTTCTCTCATGCTACAATCCATCTCGGACCATCCAAGGGTTGAACACATTTCATATACCGCAAATCTCATGAAGCACCCCAAAACATGGTGTAAATACTTTTGGAATAACCCAAAAATCTAACTCTCTTTACAAGGAAAGTGTTCACACCAACACTTGTCAACTTCCTTTGCAACTCCATCGAATATGATGTCTGCAAATCATCACTGGTTGCAATCTCAGAATCAACCACTATCATTTGCAACAAGACTAACAACCATGCTATCACATCATCTAAATCCTCTAACAAACAATGACCACCTGTGAATATATATTAATATCTCTCTCAAGCAACAACTAACCACCAACCTCCATCATTCTCAGGATCATGGGTAACCATCACAGAACACCACAACATGAATTGTCCAAGACATCTTGCAAAAACAATCACATCTCCATACAAGATCAAGTCAATCTTGGGCCTCCCTTTTCCCCACTTTTCCCCACAGGCAGACTTCGCTGCCCTAAAATAGCCTGCTGCTACCCTCGCTATCCCTCCTTAGCTCCTCCTTAACCTTCGCTAGGCCCTTGCTGACCCTCGCTGCCCTTTCATAGACCCTCCTTCTGCCTTCGCAGCCTTCCTTGTAACCTCCTCCCTCCCTCCCTTGCTGCTGCCCTAACAGTCCTAAAACCCTCACTGCTGTCCTCCTCAGCAGCCATCGTAACATACTCGCAACCTTATGCTACCTCCTCCTAACCCTCGCAAGCTGCTCCTCATCTTCTTTTCCACCCTCTTCACCACTCTTCCTTAGGGCTTCCCTTACAGTGGCAGCCCTCCCTTTTACTCCTTTCAAACCCTACATACAAGAGAGGCACATTGGTCAGTAAACATTGATGTATATTGACACAAATTGCTAGTATAGATCACAAATAGAAGTGGACACTGTGCATCTGTGTCATCAGTCACATAGTCTGCATACAAAATATACATACAGTAAGTTAAATGGTAGACAAAATCATTTGGTTAGCTTATACATGTTATTGCTGTTTTGTTGATAATGCATGTGATACCACTAATACTACGCTGTCATAATGATGCTTGTTGCTGATGCAAATATGATAGTGAATTACACTAATGACTGTCATTATCTTATAGTCCCGTGGATGACTGATACTTGTCTGAATATCATTGTTGCATATTTTTTATTAGTTAAAACTGATGGTTGCGTGCTAGAATCATGATGATGACCGTAAAAGACTGATATTGTATCTCTAACGTTGACTCTTTAATGCTATACTGGATACTTGCTGCTGGTGCATACTACACCTTTACAAAATTCAGACCTCATATTGGTTACTTTAATACATGTATTGGGTGTTTCACAAATATAGATATACAACCGATATATTGTTGTGTTGTTGTTCATTATTTTCAAAAAATTAATGTTACTATAAATACTGAATGTGATATGATGACTGACATGCTTATTGTTGTCATCTCTATATATCTTATCATATCTTATCATAAATGCTGCTATACTAATGTGTTATATGATATCTGCACATGTAACTTGTTGTCTACACTTGGGAATAAGGCAGACCTCTAGGTGATTATACTGCTGCGATATAACATTGTTTTCAAACTTGGCATATTAATGAGATGAATGCATGTTGTTGTGGTGACACTCAAATTAGCAACTGACCTTATACTGCTATATATATAAGCTTATGAGGTCGTATGACAACGTTGCGATTCTTATTATATAACTCGCTTATCATTGAAGGAATTGCAAACATACGTAGTACATCCCTTTCCCACTCTTATGATTTGACTCCATAAGGCACTAGTTACCAACAACCTTGAAAGAGAACATTTTGGTGTTTAGTGTCCTTACAGGATCAGAATAGGGCTCTCCCCTAGGAGGTTTTGACTTCCGAAGTAGTCGGGGACAAGTGACTAAGGTGACAGTGGTCACTTTTCCCACATATGCTTGCCAGTGGATTTGAACTGCCATTTCAACCGGTAACACCACCCATAGCCCCCAAACAAAGAAACAACAATCCAACATCAAAATTAAAACATTATAAATATTAAAGACTGGCCTTCCATGTAAAGCTGAGGGATTGTTGACAATTAAGAATAGCCCATAGTGGTGAGTAAAGGATCAAAGGAACTTATTGATAATTCACAATGATTTTTTCTCCCCGTTCATCTTAATGCTAGCTACAAAGAACCTTCATGACTCCAAAGGTTTTAAATACGAAAAATATATTTTCTATGCCATCATTTCAATATGTTTTGCACTTCTGTCTTGTATTGTTGTGCACGCATAAGTCATAGAAAGCTATACCCTAGCCTTAGGCAACTCCATAGGTTACATAACTATCAACTAAGGCCCATTATGGGAACTATGAAATGCCTGTATTTTTATAGAATTGGTTTCCCTCCATCTGAATTCGTTGACATTTTTTGAGGTACATATAGGTTAACATGTAATGTAACCATGTTCAATCAATTAAAGACATGCAGTCAGGAAGTTATGCATTGTCTACAGAGTGGACAGTGTCCAGAAAGTCACATGACCAACTCCCAAACTTTGCAATCATACCCCGTGTCTAAGCCAGCATCATATCTTTATCATTGATTTCACCCAATAAGAAGTGGCGCAACATGACTCCACCCCTACCATATAACTTCAAGTACAAGATATTTGGGCTGGTGCTTTGGAAACCATTACTTATCCCATTGTGGAGAATGGAAACATGTGACAAGTAACAAATGTTACACACCCTACGGATGAGATGGCTTTCACTAAATAGTCACAAACATTAGTGTCTTGTTTATGTTCTAGAGCTGTAACATAAACTTATGCTATTCCGTTTCACATATACTATGTCAAAACTTTATACTAAGTATGCGTTTATAGTCTCACCAGAGTTGAATCTTAAAATAACATGGTTCTGTAATTTCTGAAGTAGTCGCAATCTGAGGCACATCACTGAGAAAGATCATTTTGTAGCTAGCTTCTATGTTATGTATTTATGCATGCAATCATGCATATCTATATCATTTTGTACATCCTATTATGTCGTTTCCAATTGAAAGTATCTGTTTGTGGACTTGTAATAATGCATATTAACACATGCCTTTTTGTCTATATCGTGTAAAGTTAAATGCATGTCCAAAAGATTCAACAGTCAATCATTCATTCAAGATTCAACATGGAACGAACATGCAAATATTAATGAGGAAAATAACTGAAGCTGGTACTGGACCATTTATCTTCATTCTGCGGTGATATTTGCGAGCTATTGCTGCCCCAGCTTGCACACACATCTCCACAACAGCAGGTGCATGACCATAGAATCCTCTTCCTTCATCTACAAGTGGGGTTGGATCCTGTTCACGTATATGCCACACATACCTTGGTGGTATGAGATCATCCAACTCAGCATGTTTCCACATGTGAAGCCCTTTCCAGGAATCATATTTAAATATCCCACACAGCCTAACCTTATGTCCTGATGGACCTACATGGACTTCAGTGCAGTGTCTGCAAACTTTTACAGGATATACAAACATAAGTTTTTTTATCCCCAGTCTCATTGTCTCCCAAGCTTGTAGTGTTCTTTCTGCCAAATCACAGAGCTCTCCTGGCAAAGGGGAGGAAGATTCTAATACCTCTGTATTTATGGAAGCCTTATTTACAATGGCAGATATATCATTTGATGATTGAACTTGAAATCTATCATTCATACTAAGAGATTGGCTTGTTCTGTTTGTTGGATATTCAGGGAGCTCCACTCCTGCTTGAATACAAAGCTCAACAACAGCAGGAATTCTACCAAAGTCAAACCTTTCATCATGCTTTATTACATCTTGAAACATATCATAAAGATGAAAAGTTTCCACAGGAACAATAATATCATTAATGTTCCCTTCCATCCAATCATGCATCAAATCTTTTGCTCCCCATTTATGGCCTCGGCATGTCCGGATATGATGTCCTATATGGCCAACAAATATTTCTGAACAGTGCCTGCACAAGTGAAATATTGATAAGTTTAAGCTTTACTGTAGGATATTTAATGCTTGATAAGAGTGGAAACAAAATTATGAATACCATCTAGAGAAGTCTCTCTCTCTCTCTCTCTCTCTCACTCACTCACTCATATATATATATATAGAGAGATATATATATATATGAGTGAGTGAGTGAGAGAGAGAGAGAGAGAGAGAGATGCACAATTGGCCATAGATGACCAAGAAAAATAATAGTATTTAAACAGTAAATATGTAAAGAGCAATTAAAGTGCAAAGATGGAAAACACAAACTGGATGTATAGATTAAGAAAAGTGAAACCTGGTAACTGCAGTGTGATCATGAATAGGAGCAATGAACCAAGAATTTATTGAACAAGAGCAGTAGTTATCGCACTGAAGGTGCTCAACAAAGCCTTTTGTCTATTTACTAGTTAGAAGTTGCATATCTCCTATCAATGTATAACATATTCAAGATAGTGTCTCGTATCTGCCCTCAATTCCTCTAAGGCCAATGATCTCCTAATAACTAACATGAGAACAATTTCTGATGTTGTATGTCTCTCTGCTCCTCTTTATTGTCTCTCTATCCACTGAAATTCAAGCCATCCTAGGAGGTAAGAAAGAAATCAGTGAAGAGCTTATGTTGTTACAACCTAGGAGTTTCTCACCAACTCATCTGACCTGGGCTTCCAGTTCACCAATCTCTCTGAAAGTCCAAGTTGTACCATTCAATGATCAGTAAAACACAATGTCAGACTTATGCCTGATCATAAACATAATTATTGTAGAAATGCTCAAAGGGTGCAGGTGTGGGGTGTGGGAGGGGGAGTACTTTTTACTTGTCAAAGGTGATATTGGCTGAAAAATGTACTGATCAGCTCCTGTGTCATACAGTGCATCCATGTATCATCTGCAAAAAGCGCTGAGCAATGAAGATAGGTATCGATCAGGAGGGTAATGTATCATTGTTCAATATATGTAGGTTGATAGTGTTCCAACTTCCAGCATCCTCTCAGAACAAACAATATGCATGTCTTTAATAGCGAAAGAAACAAGTCTAGGGGATAAAAAATTCATCATGGTCACAACTTGCCCCTCTCTGTTGGAATAGGAGGATTTGGAGCTAGAGTTACAGTGCTCCTTTCTCAATATACAAGTCAGGAGAATTGTATGAGAAGATGCTCCCCAAACCTTCTATTTAAACCAAACTCAATAAAAGGTGGAATCTTAAAGATGATGAATGTAAATGGCATAAAGGGGTGCAAGTTATTTGGGACTTGAGGATTTCCTTCAAAATGAGGCTGTTTGCATTGTTCATCATGTATATGACACTCGTGACTAAATGAAGGCTTCATAAGATGGGACTCGTATTGATGTTTGTAGCTCGGACTGAAACTTCCACATAGGTTAGGTGTCAAATATGCATGAAGTTGTCCAAGTTAATCTATTTTGTAATTCACTTTAGTAGTAAACTGAAAGACTTTTAATTATCTGTTGATTCTAATAAAGTACATTTTAATGCATTAGTGATTTAGGCTAATCTCAACCGTAGATCTCAACGTGAGATTAGGGTTTCGGCAGATTAGGTCTTCAGCTGAAGTATAAAGGTAGGTCAAAGTAGAGGGTAAAGACACATTCATTCTTCACAAAGACAGGTTGGTCAGAAAGTAAAGAAACTCAACAGAGAAGCAAAGTTAGAGCGCCGAAGAGGAGCCCGATGAGGAACCAGGCAGAATTCAGCCCAAAGCCAGCAAATTTCAGCACGCAGCAGCAGTAACAGCTGATCAATACAGCCCGTACGAATCCATTCTGTCAACAGGAAGATAGGTCCGTACAGTCATATGGACGGCCGTAAGGCTGCTGTGAAGTTTACAGGTTTCAGGGAGCAGTTTTCATCAGTTTTGGTGGGCAGATTTATCCTGTAAGTCTGCAGATTTGTTTTTCTTGAGTGTACCATACAGCTGCATGTTATTGGCAGCTGTGTGGGTTTCCTTGTAAGCTTTGAATTATTTAATGAAAAGCTGATTTGAAGGAGTACATGCATGTGTTAAATAGTTTTAAGCTTCCACTGTTCATTTTCCTACTATGTGTGAGAATGCTGCTATGAGAAAATTTCCGCAAATTAAATATCAGTTTATTTATTTGAGAACATAAGGACAGTATTCATGTAGGGTAAGGAAAATTTACAATTCGTAGATGGGAATTGAAGTCATTGTGGGGGGCCAAAGGATGGTGGACATGTTTATTGGAGGTGTCCGTTCATTGAGGTCTGGAACTGGATTCAAAGCCTTATGCAGGCACGTTCACTCATCATTTCTACTAGAAAGATATTCTCCTTGGGAATCCTTGGTGCTACCATAAATCTGGTTAGATTATCCAGCAGGTAATCAGGATGGTCACTCTTCACTTCTAGTAATGAAAAACAATTTCTAGGACGTTAGAAGATTTGCCCAAAACAGGTTTAGTAAACTTAACAAGTTTCCAGTTTTAGATTCTATAGTCACTAGTGATACAATGTTCAACTTGTCTGATTGCCTTAAGAAAGGATTGTGAAAAGCTAGACATGTGGGACAAGATGTCATGCACTTGCCCTACTTGTTGATTTTTCCTGAGCAGCATCAAGAGCCATTCTCTTAGGAGAATGGAGACATCTGGTCAGAGACAGGATGTTGAACCAGTCCAGCACTGGGGGACTCAGCCTAGAGTTAAGTAGCCATTATGTTGAATGAAGACATCTAGTCAAAGACCAGGATGTGGAACCAGACCAACACTGGGGGACTCAGCCTAGAGCTAAGTGGCCATTCTATTGAATGGAGACATCTGGTCAGGGACCAAAATGTGGAACCAGTCCAGCACTGGGGGACTCAGCCTAGAGCTCAATAGCCATTCTGTTGAACGGAGGCATCTGGTCAGGGTCCAGGATGTGGAACTAGTCCAGCACTGAGGGACTCAGACTAGAGCTGAGTGGCCATTGTGTTGAATGGAGACATTTGTTCAAAGACCAGGATGTGGAACCAGTCCAGCACTGGGGGACTCAGCTAGTACAACTATACCCGGTTGGACTGTTAAGAGTCAAATCCAACTTCCATGATGAATAATAAAATAGGAATAATATGATAGATGATGGTTACAAAATTACAATGAAGCTCGCCTTTATAAGGCTTGAGCAAGCATAGTGAAGGATTACGCTCTTTCACTAGTAACTAATAATCTATTTATTTATAAATAATAATATTATTTAAATATTCACAACATTGCCTTCCCCTTGGGAAAGCTTTGCCCTCAAAGCTTGAGTACTTTCCTAATGTCGTCCTTCATTCTGATTCTATGTCGGTATTAGAATCAGACGAGATTTCTAGTGCAGAGACTTGCACTTCTTTTCCATTGATGATTATGCAATGTATTGTTTGACTGTTCCTACATTTATGGGCTGGGGTCCAGTCATCAGCACATTGACGACATGTGTTTTTCTTCTTTTTTCTATTATCAGAGTAACTGTTAGATGTTTTCGACCTATTTTCAATTTCATAAGCATATGATTAAGGTTTATGGCATTGATGACCGAGTGACCAATTATTTTCACAATACCTACATTATGTCTCTTTTTCTTGTCGATAATGGTTATCGCCTATTGTTTTTATTCCTTCCAATTTGCGTTCTACGACTTTTGTTTTATGTCTTGCTACTTCTACGTTAGGTATGCCATGCATCTTTAATTCTTTTTTGAGGTATGGTTTAAGACCTCCTAAATAGGTTTCGAGTCTTTGTTTGTCAGGCAACCCAAATACTCGTGTTGATAAGGATTCCCACTGATGTGTGAATTCCTCAACGTTTCCGACCTGTTGTAATCTGGTAAGTTTGCTAAAAACTTCATTTTCTCTGATTCCTTGAAACCTATTAAAAAAATAATTTTTGAACAAGTTCCAGGTGTAGGAAAAATTGTCTCTCTTCCACCATAAGTACCAATTATAGGCGTACCCTTCCATATGCATTGATGCATATTTCACCTTCTCCTCGTCAGATTGAATATTGTAAATGTCGAAGTATTCTTCCGCTTTGTTTAGCCAGGCAACGCATTGGTCTTCACTTCCATTGTATTTTGACAACTCTATTTTTGCCTTAGGTGGGTACACTATGTAAAGATGATATTGATTTCCTTTTGCTTTATGGCTTGATGGTGTCTCGGAGCTAATGGACGATGCAACCGACATATTTGAACTGCTTCGTTGTTGGCGGTGATCTTTAGCCTTTTCCTTCTCTACTATCTTACTGATAGCGTCTATTTTGTTGTTTAATCGTGCCTCCATATCTGGCAACACTTTTGTTTCTATCTCTTGCTTAAGCGTCACATTGTTAATCTTTATTTCTTTTTGCAAATCTTCTTGATTCTTGGCAAGTGCTTCTTGTGTGGAAACATGAAATGAGGCATCTAACATGTCTGGACTACTAACATGGTCTGTACTAGGCATTAGTTTTTGTCACACCTCCATTAATGCATTATGGTTTTGTGTCATGGTGCTCAAATTCTGTGTTATGATATTCATTTTGTCATCCAAGTCTTTTTGTTTCTCGTTCATGATGTCCAATTTTTCATCTAGCCTTCTTTCTAGTACCATAACAATTTCATCTTTGATCTCTTTCTTCAGCACTGTATTGTTATTTTTTATCTCTTCCTTCAAGCTTTTTTGGTTTGCGACAAGGGACTTGATGTCCTTCTCCAATTTCTTGATTTGGTCTTTTAATTCAGCCATAGTCCTTGTATGCAGAGGTGTGTACTTTGATGCTATTTTGGTTTATGAGGGTGAAAAAATGTCTTTATTCAAAATCTTCAAAATTTTGAATAATAATAATTAATTAATTAATTAATTAATATTATAATTGTTTTGATAAACTATATAAATAGTTTGCTATATAGTTTTTTTTTTGAAAAATTTATATATATTATAATAATAATAATAATAATATATTTTATTTATTTTATAAAAAAAGTGATTGGAAATATTTTTTTTTGTTTGGGTTGAAAGGGAACATTGTGTGATTGAGCAAGAGTGCAGCATGTGCGTGGAGGTATGGCGAGGGCGCTGCAAGGGTGGAAGGAAGCGGTGGAGAGGCAGGTGGGGTGGCGCGCGAGGGTGAAGGGAGATGGCGACTGACGAAGGTAGGTGAGACCAACGTGGGAAAGGAGGTGGAGACCGACGCTAGGCGCAAGCACAGGGAAGAAGGTGGAGACATGTGCGGGAGAAAACAGGAGGCGCAGGCAGGGGAACAAGGTGGAGATAGACGCAGGAGAAAACAAGAGGGCGGGGTTTGGAAGCTGCAAGGGCAGTACGACTGATGTGGAAGCGAGAGAGCTATGTGGAGCAGCAAGGGAGTGAGGGAAGGCAAGCGCGAGGGTGTGGATGTAGGGGAGAGGACTCATGCAGAGAAGAAATGCAAGTGGAGAGGGAGCAACGAGGGGGAAGGTGGAGCAGCAACGTGGGTGAATGCGCGTGGTGTGATGAGGAAGAGGAGCAGTGGAAAGGTGTAGAGGATGGTGAAAGGGAGTGCAACGGAGAGACGAAAGTGAAGTGGGGAGAGTAACGTGTGAGGAGAGAACAAAGAACGAGTGAGGGAGATGGGGGAAAGAGGTGAGCAAGAAAGATTAAGAAAGTGAATGGAGAGAATAAGGAGAAGCGGGGTGAAGAGGGAGTGGATGAGCCAAATGGTACACCGTATCCAAGTGTAATCAGCTAGTCGTATCCAGGTTAAGGAGAATTAGGAGTGGATGAGCTGAATTCGAGCTCAGTGCCAAAGGAGCGAATCCGCTCTGATACCAAATGGTGCAACCAAATCTGGCTTGACTGTTAAGAGTCGAATCCGACTTCCACGATGAATAATATGATAGATGAAGGTTACAAAATTACAATGAAGCTCGCCTTTATAAGGCTTGAGCAAGCATAGTGAAGGGTTACGCCCTTTCACTAGTAACTAATAATCTATTTATTTATAAATAATAATATTATTTAAATATTCACAACATTAGCCTAGAGCTGAGTGGCCATTCTTTGAATGGAGGCACCTGGTCAGTTACCGAAAAGATGACCCAGTCTAGTACTGGGGGACTCAGCTGAGGGCTAAGGGCCATTCTCCGAGAGAATGTAGGAGCTTGGTTTGTTACCAAGTATTTGACCTTGGGTCAAATTATGCAGCCTATGGCTGAGGCACCTGGTCTGTTACCAGGATATCACTATAACTCCTAGAACGGGTATGGGCATGTGAGGCACTCTGACCCTCGATCTGTGGGATTTGTGATCTTCTCCAAGGCTTAGCTACCCTTGGTTAAGACACCTAGCACCCGATCTTGGTGTCACATGGAGTGTGAGATAAAAGCATTAGTAATTCTCTCTATTTATGATGATGTACTTTGAGTGGGGATGAAGGACCACCTTGACCACTTGTTTTGACCACAGGGCACTTGAAGAAGGCTAAAGGTAAAAGTCAAAAATACATAAGGACCCTTAGACCACTAAGGAGTCAAAGTGAAAGTGCAAAAAGACCTTTAGTACCACTAAAGGTAAAAGTAAAAAAAAAGATAAAAGAATGAAATAATATTATTTTGTTCTTTTGAGTTTGGTCCACTTACAGGTGACTCAAAGGATATAAAAGAATACCAATCCATTTCATTTTGTCACACACATTTGGTGACTCAAGGAAGATTTTCGTTGGTTTTGGAGAGAAGGATAGTTTTGTGGCTATGCCCTAGCATGGAGGATTCTAGCTAGGGCACCCACACTTGTTACAGCATAAACCTAAGCCCGCTATGGTTCATCTCTTATCTGTCCCAGGCCCTGACCATCAAATTTGAGCTAGGTTTTAACCCTAGACCTCACCATCTTCACGGGCAACCTAACTTCTTCCACGGGAAGCATCTTTTACACCTCGGGCATGCCCAGTTTCACCTACGGTCAGCAACAGACCTCATGGGCAGTCTGCTAACCCTCACAGCCTGTCCTTTCAGGCTCGGACAGGCTGCGTACTTCTCCGAGCAGCAACCTAACCCTCAGGCTGCTCCAACAGAGCTTGGGTAGCTCTATCCCAGCATCCGGGTTGCCCCACTACAGTTCGGGCAGGTATTTGCAGGGCTCGAACAACCTAGTAGCAGAGTTCGAGCAAACTAACAGAGGCACGGGCAGACATCAGCAGGGAATCGGGCAGGCAGACAGAGGTCCTGGTAGCTCAAGCAAGCTTCTAGGAAGGAGGAAACAGGGTTTCAGGCAGCAGTTGGGTGTTTTGGGCAGCAACTAGGTGTTCCGGGCAGCAAACAGAAGTTTCGAGCAGGAAGCTAGGGCATTCGAGAAGCTACAAGAATCCGGGCTACTTGAGCAGTGTACGGAATCCGTACAGATCCGGACAGCAAGAAAAGATTCTGGCAGCTAATCTGAGATTCTGGGCAGCTGAGAGAAATTAGGGCAGAAAGCCCTAATTTGGTTTTTCTGTAAACTTCATCTTTTGTGGATTTTACCTGTGGTACAAACCCATAGGGTTTGAGAAGTATTTGAGAAACTCAATCATCTCATTTAAGAGATGAATTACTAATGCTTTTGGGGTTTTTATCCTTTAAAGGTTTCCCCGTGAAAAACTATTGTGTTCAGTGTGTGTGATGTTGTTGATGTTTCTACTGCACTTGTCCTTTGTAATCTTACAATCTGTAAAATTTTAAAGAATTCATGCTAATGCTAAAATTCAACATGGCATCAGAGCTTAGCATGTGAAGACCCAGTAAGAGGCAGATTGTTGTTGTCTTCCTAGACCTTGGGATATTTTGCAGACTTGGACAACTAACTAGTGGCACGGATGGCTACCAACATTTTCATACTGGAAGAGAAGCTTGAAGGTTCAAAGAACTACAACTCTTGGAAGGCTAGGCTCACAGCCATCCTAGAGGAAAATGACCTTGATGACTTGGTGTTTAAAACCAAAGAAAGAAGAAGAACCTAAGAAGAAGAAGAACACCAAGACTACCAAAGAAGACGAACCTAGAAGAGAGTACTACCTGATCTCTGCTCTCTTTGGATCCATCACAGACAGTGCTAACTCTTGGTTAGTAGATGGTGGTGCCTCCAGACATATGACAGGTAATCGTGGAGCACTCACCAACTACAGAAATAAGAAGTTCACTACACAAGTGGAACTTGATGACGCCACTTACAAGATTGAAGGAGTTGGCTCAACTTCACTTCAACTTGATTCAGGTACGGTTTTGCATATCGATGATGTCTTATATGTTCCTGATTTGAAGAAGAACCTTCTCTTTGTTGCTGGCTTAGAGGACAAGGGCTACAAAGTCCTCTTCATTGACAAGAAAGTCCTACTATGGGCAAAGAATGAGAAACTAAGCTCAGCTATACAGATTGGGGTTCGAGAGGGAGGTCTTTATAAGGCTTTCGAAAATTCCACTCATGCTTTGGTTCATCACACAGTTGATCCATGTGAGATGTGGCATCGGAGGTTTGGACACCTTCACTATACAGTTCTTCCAGGCCTACAGAAGATGGTCACAGGTATGCCAAAGGTCTCTCCCAAACATGATGGAATTTGCAAAGGATGTGCTCTAGGTAAGAACACTAAGAAATCCTTCTCAAAAAGTAAGAACAAATCTAAAGGCATATTGGATTTGATCCACTCTGACATTTGTGGGCCCATATCTTCACCCTCCTTGAGTGGGTGTTTATATTAAGTCTTGTTCATAAATGATCATTCTCGGAAGTCATGGATTTACTTCCTCAAAGCCAAAAGTGAAACTTTTGACAGGTTTAAAGAGTTCAAGGCTCTGATTGAAAATCAGACAAGTAGACACATCCGTATCTTGAGGTTAAATAACGGAGGTGAGTATGAATCTAATGAGTTTGATGATTTTTGTCGAGAAGCAGGAGTCAAGAAAGAGTTGACAGTACCGTACAACCCTCAACAGAATGGGGTTGCAGAAAGGAAGAATAGAACAATCTATGAAACTGCTAAAGCCATGCTTATTGATCTAGATCTTCCTTTATCCTTGTGGGATGAAGCTGCATGTACTGCTGTGTACATCCAAAACAGAAGCCCTCATGCTATCTTGGTGGAGAAGACTCCAGAAGAAATCTTCACCGGCAAGAAACCTGCAGTTGACCACATGAAGATTTTTGGCACTTCGGTATACATTCATGTGCCAAAAGAAAAGAGGGCTAAGCTAGAGCCTTCCGAAAAGAACATAATATTTTTCGATTACACTGACAGCTCGAAGGTCTACCACATCCATGTCCCTAGACAAAGGTACAATGAAGTCAGTAGAGATGTGATCTTCCATGAGGAAGCTGTGTTTCGTCAAACACAAGAGCTTTCAAAGGAAGATGAAGGACCTCCTTCTGAGATCTCAGATTCAAAAGTTCAAAGGGAGGAAGAAGAAGAAGAGGAATTTGAGAGTCAAATTCCAGATGCACCTGAAAGTCTACCAGAAGAACTACTTGGACCTCCTCCTTCCAAAAGGAGACCTTCCTGGTATCGAGAAATGGTACAAGAAGTTGAGAAGCATAAAGCTCCTCCCGGGACTTTCAGAGAAAGCATAAGACCACAAAAGTACTCTAGTCCTATGAGCCATTTCATCGATGCTGAACCTTCCACGTACAAAGAAGCAAAAAGTCAACAGGTATGGGTTAATGCCATGATTGAAGAGTACAGTTTAATCATGAAGAATGATGTATGGGAAGTTGTTCCCAGACCGGCATGAAAGTCAGTGGCAACATCCAAATGGCTTTACAAAATCAAGCATGTTGTTGATGGCAGTGTTGAGAAGTACAAAGACAAATTCATAGCTCGTGGCTTCACTCAAAAAGAAGGCATAGACTATGATGAGACTTTTGCTCCTGTCGCCACGTATACTACAATCCGAACCATCATTTCTCTTGCTACAGTATTTGGATGGAAATTACATCAAATGGATGTAAAGACAACCTTCCTCAATGGCAAGATTGATGAGGAAGTCTACATTGAACAACTTGAAGGCTTTGTGACTCATGGGAATAAGACCCATGTGTGCAAACTAAAGAAAGCCTTGTATGGGCTCAAACAGACCCCGAGAGTCTGGTACACAAGGATGGATGGATTCCTCCACAGCTTGGGGTTTACCAAAAGTACTGTTGAATCCAATTTGTACTTTAAGGTTGTTCATAATCATATCTAGATCCTTGTCCTATATGTGGATGACTTGTTCCTTACAGGTGAGGAACAGCTGATAGCACAATGTAAGAGGGAGCTTACCTCTGAATTTGAAATGAAGGATCTTGGTTTGATGCATTATTTTCTTGGCTTAGAGGTCTGGCAAAAGCTAGGCAAGATCTTCCTAACACAAGGGAAGTATGCAATGGAAATCTTGCAGAGATTTGGGATACAGGACTGCAAGTCCATGACCATGGCCATGACTACCAACTTGACAAAGTTGCGAGACTCAGCCACCAGTTCACAAGATGTGGACTCTACTCTGTATCGACGGCTCATTGGATCCTTGATGTATCTCGTACACACGAGTTCAGATATCTGTTACACAGTGAATGCTTCGAGTCGGTTCATGTCCGATCCGAAGCACATACACTGGGTAGTTGCTAAATATGTACTCAGATATGTGCGAGGTACTATCACTTATGGGCTCAGGTATACTTCCAGTAGTGGAGTATTGTTAGTAGGATATGTTGTCTCAGATTGGCTGGCAGTGCAGTAGACCGAAAAAGCACCTCTGGTTACTGCTTCAATATGGGATCTGCAATGATCTCTTGGTCTACCAGGAAATAGGGTTCCATAGCTCAGAGTACAGCTTGTTACCCACTAAGTCATACTTAGTTGGTGGTATCAAGTGAGTCGAATGAGAAGAAAAAACACCTTTGTTCATTATTCAGAATTGAGAAGTCATTCAGGCTTCTTTTGGGAACCTTTTTGTTAAATTTTTGTAACACATTCATAACCCCTAGGGAAATTGTAAAAAATGTCCTAGCATTTAATTTTTTATAAAAGGCTCGGCTTGCCAGACTTAAGCATCAAGCCGACTAGCCCAGAGTGTTTTTTCCCTTGGTTATTATTGGTTGTTGAACAAACGACTAATAATTTCTGAGTTTTTCACTCACACCTCCAAAGTTGGGGTAGTCGTCTTGGTGTTTCGACCTTAGGAGATTATTAGAGCCTTCGTGTCAGTGTTTTTCAACATGCTAGTCATTGAAATTGAGTCGTATGGACATGTGTTGTGTCCCCTTAGGCTCACGATCCTCTTTCAACTTGAAGAATTGTATTAAAACATGGTTTTAAACTATGGTTTAAACATATGACTAGCGTGAGGAAAATTTTGACGAGAGACTCCACACTCCACGCTAGTATGAATGCCAACGAATGGGGAATGGTGGGTGGAACCCCCCTTTGAAGTTTGATTTTATTTTTGGATATTTTTATGGTTAGCGTGAGGAAGTGTGACGTGAGACTCCACGCTAGTATGAATGCTAGCAAATGGGGAAGAGGGATGGACGCCTCCCCACTTGGTTTTGTTCCACATAATTTTAAACCTTAGTTCAAACCTTCATATACTATTTGGGAGATAGCACATGCATGTGAGATGACGTCAACCCATCTCACCAACCCCCGTGAGCTCACGCGTGAGGAGAAAGGACGTCGAGGTGGAAGGTTGGTGGAGTTTGGTGGGTGCTTGAGTGTGTTGGCAGCTGATTGTGAGTTAAGTGAGAGAGGTGTCAATCACCTCTGTAGTTCCTCTTCAGTTCAAGCCCAGATAACTCTGGGTTTATCTTCAGTGTAGGTAGCCCCCCAGGGACTTGCTCTGGCTATAAAATCAAGTTTCCTTCTCTCTTTCCAAGCTAGTTAGAGCTAGGGAGAAGGGCTTGCTATTGTTGTAATTGTATTGATCATTCTTTTGTTGGAATAAAAGAGAAGCTTTGGAGGCTAAATTGTGGAGTACTTTTCATGTGTGGATCCTCATTATCATGCTGCTTTTGAGGTGAACTGATATTTTTTCAATTTTTTGCATTTAACTGTTGTCTCCCTAAATGTTTATTGGAATCATAGGAATAGAATGTTGTAAGTAAGATTATTTACTCCTATTTTGCTACCTATGTTTAAATGAGTTAATATTTACATGCTAAATAAGATTATTTTTCATGCTATGTTATCCTTCTTTTTATATGTATCTTCATATTTAATAAGTTTGTTTGCAAGATTTGTCTTATAGCTTGCAGGAATGTCGTGCTTGGAAGAACTTTGGTTCAAGGTTGATTCCATTGATTTTCCAACAAGATTGCGAAGATTGTGTCCCTTGGTGCTTCACTAACAAGTTTCTTTTGCAAATCTATTCCAGCAACAAGCACTATTCTTTTCCTCTTCCTCCTTCAAAAATTAATTTTTCTTCAAATCGGTTACCATTTAAGAAATCTATCTCTTTAAGGAAATCATATATAGATCTAGTTAGTAAGATCCGTTTCTAAGATTAGATCTCAATTTTAGTTTGTATGCAAAATTTATATTTAAAGAGATCTAGTTCAAATTACTCTCTTTTGCAAGCATCATAAAGGAAATTTTTAGCTTGTTTAAGGGTAGTTTATTGCAAGGTTTAAAAGATAAATCTAACATTTGGTTGCATATCATATTGGTTGCCCTAAAAAGCAAGCCAAGATCCCAAGGAAAGCTTGCTTTCCTTGGTTAAATTTTTTGCTTTTTTTGCCTAGTTTTAACTTATATTTTTTTTAATTTTTTCTGCGTTGTCCAAAAAAGTGTTTTTGGGCAGTTTATACTAATAAAAACTTGCATATTTTTAGCAGCTCCGTCCAAAAAGAGGAGGAAGTGCTATCCGAAAATTGCTTTTTGGACCATCCGGAGACCCCCAGGGGCTTCCCCTTCTTCCGTGTTAACTTTTTGGACCTTTTTGTAAGCCCTTGGGTTCGTCCTGTATAAGAACCAAGTGGTATTTTCTGTCAAGCTGTAATCAAGTATAATAAAAAGAAAATTTGAGTAGGCTCTTTCGAGCCCACTCCCCATCCCCCTTGGGGGGATCCAAGTAGTTTTTCATTTTTTTGCATTTTTGCTTTTTTGCTTTAGTATTAGTTTTATTCATTCATATGCAAGTAGTGTACTTTGTTTTATATTATAAATCTGTTTACATCTTTCAGTTTCTCAAAGTCAATTTACTACTTACCCCACAATTTCCCGAGTGACCCGAAAGGGGAAAGAGATTCGTGGTAGGTTAATTAGATAACCTTGTTTTCTTTTTAGCACTTTAATTCTAATTTCAAGTACCAAAAAGCATTAATAAAATCAACCCCTCCCTGCTTTCCCAATCGCGGTTCACTTGAACCGAAAGAGATCCTTGAAGGTTCATTTTTTCTTTTAAGAAGAAAACCACTTAAAAAAATCTTTAAAATTCTTTATACTCCATTGTGTATGCTCTGCACGCTATAGCTCATCCCAGCACTTAGCTACATCAAAAGCAATGTGGGTGACTAGATTAATTAAGTTTTCACGCCCCAATTAACTTCTCAGGCGGAAATCCAACGCCTCGAATTAATCCGTTGCGGTGGAAAAAATCCACAAAGTAAGCGGGAACAACTGGGTAGAGACCTCGAGACACTGTTAGGATACACCATTGTTGGGGTAGTGTTGAACACGTCTCAAAGACTCCAACCAACCCACATATTCCTTGCGGAGAGTTGCATCGGATAACGATTTTATACATAGTCCTCGTACCTTCAGGTATATTTGGAGTCCCCTTTTCCCTTAATTTAATTAACTCATCCCCACATTAATCTAAAATTTGACCAAGAGCACTTGTAACATTTTCCTTCCAGCAATACAACAGCATTTTCATCTGTGGACTCTAATTTGGCACTGGTTTCTTTTTACTTGGTATAATCATCTGTTTCCACATGCTTTATATATCATATATTGATCTTTATGCTGTTGTGTTTTAATAAGGTCTACCCCCCTTGGCTTCGTTAGGAGTTGGCCTAAACGAAGGAGTCAAGAACAAGGTGACAGCCTTGACTCGAGACTTGCCCCCAAGGACACACCGGGTGGCTTGAAGATTTATGCCACGGCCCCCCCCCCCCAGGTGTGTGAAAGGCGACAACACAGCTGAGGCAGAGTATATTGCTGCAAGGAAGCAGTTTGGCTCAGGAAACTTCTATCTGATCTATTTGGTGGAAAGCTTGACTCAACGATCATCCATTGCGATAATCATAGTTGCATTAAGCTTTCAGAGAACTCGGTGTTTCATGATAGATCAAAACACATTGAAATGAAGTATCATTTCATCAGAGACCTAGTACAGAGAGGTACTCTGAATTTGTAGTACATTCGTACAGATGAACAAATCACATATATCCTGACCAAGCCTATGACAACAACAAAGTTCGTGTACTTTCGTGACAAGCTTGGAATTGCAGAGAATACCTCTCGCTGAGAGGGAGTGTCGATTTTTTCTGAGCAGCATCGAGAGCCATTCTCTTAGGAGAATGGAGACATTTGGTCATGGACCAGGAGGTGGAACCAGTCCAGCACTAAGGGACTCAACCTAGAGTTGAGTAGCCATTTTGTTGAATGGAGACATCTGGTCAGGGACCAGGATGTGGAACCAGTCCAACACTGGGGGACTCAGCCTAGAGCTGAGTGGCCATTCTGTTGAAGGGAGACATCTAGTCAGGGACTAGGATGTGGAACCAGTTCAGCATTGGGGGACTCGACGTAGAGCTGAGTAGCCATTCTATTGAATGGAGACATCTGGCCAAGGACCAGGATGTGGAACAAGTCCAACATTGGGGGACTCAGACTAGAGCTAAGTGGCCATTCTGTTGAATGGAGACATCCGGTCAAGGACCAAGATGTGGAACTAGTCCAGCACTAGGGGACTTAGCCTAGAGCTAAGTGACCATTCTTTGTATAGAGGCACCTGGTCAATTACCAGGAAGATGACCCGGTCTAGTACTGGGGGACTCAGCCTAGGGCTGAGGGCCATTCTTCGGGAGAATGTAGGCGCTTGGTCTAATACCAAGTATTTGACCTTGGAAGTTGGGTCAAATTATGCAGCCTATGGCTGAGGAACCTGGTCTGTTACCAGGATATCACTATAAGTCCTAGACCGGATCTAGGCATGTGAGGCACTCCGACCCTCAATCTGTGGGATTTGTGATCTTCTCCAAGGCTTACCTACCCTTGGTTAAGAAACCTAGTACTCGATCTTGGTGTCACATGGAGTGTGAGATAAAAGCATTAGTAATTCTCTCTACTTATGGTGATGTACTTTGAGTGGGGATGAAGGACCACCTTGACCACTTGTTTTGACCACAGGGCACTTGAAGAAGGCTAAAGGTAAAAGTAAAAAATACATAAGGACCCTTAGACCACAAAGGAGTCACAGTGAAAGTGCAAAAAGACCTTTAGTACCACTAAAGGTAAAAGTAAAAAACAAAGATAAAAGAATAAAATAATATTATTTTGTTCTTTTGAGTTTTGATCCACTTACAGGTGACTCAAAGGATATAAAAGAAGATCAATCCATTTCATTTTGTCACACACACTTGCTCATCACCTTCAGTTGCTCAAGGAAGATTTTCATTGGTTTTGGAGAGAATGATAGTTTTGTGGTTATGCCCTAGCATGGAGGATTCTAGCTAGGGCACCCACACTTCTTACAGCATAACCCTAATCCCACTAGAGTTCATCTTGTATCTATCCCAACCATCAAATCTGAGCTAGGGTTTAACCCTAGACCTCACCATCTTCACTGGAATCCCAACTTCTTCCACAGACAACATCTTTTACACCTTGTGTAGGCCCAGTTTCACCTATGGTCAGTAGCAGACCTCACTGGCAGCCTGCTAACCCTCACGATCTGTCCTTTCAGGCTCAAACAGGATGCATACTTCTCCAGGCAGTAGCCGAACCCTCAGGTAGCTCTGTCCCAGCATCCGGGCTGCCCCACTATAGTTCGGGCAGGTATTTGCAAGGCTCGGGCAGACTAGTAGCAGATCTCGGGCAGACTGACAAAGGCACGAGTAGACAGCAGCAGGAGCTCGGGCAAGCAAACAAAAGGTCCAAGCAGCTCGGGAAGGCTTCCGGGCAGGAGGAAACAAAGTTCTGGGCAGCAGGTGGGTGTTCCGGGCAGTAGACAAAAGATTCGAGCAGGCAGCTAGGGCATCCGGGCAGCTTGAGCAGTGTGCGGAATCCATACAGATTTGGGAAGCAAGAAAATATTCGAGCAGCTAATCTGAGATTCCAGGCAGCTGAGAGAAATTAGGGCAAAAAGCCCTAATTTGGTTTTTTTGTAAACTTCATCTTTTGTGGATTTTACTTGTGGTACTAACCCGTTAGGGTTTGAGAATTATTTGAGAAACTCAG
This sequence comes from Pseudotsuga menziesii, assembly GCA_001517045.1. Classification (NCBI taxonomy): domain Eukaryota; kingdom Viridiplantae; phylum Streptophyta; class Pinopsida; order Pinales; family Pinaceae; genus Pseudotsuga; species Pseudotsuga menziesii. The sequence continues at coordinate 328,372 of LPNX010721695.1, read as the reverse complement.
TCATCTCAATTAAGAGATGAATTACTTATGCTTCTGGGGCTTTTGTCCTTTAAAGGTTTCCCCGTGAAAAACCACTGTGTTCAGTGTGTGTGATGTTGTTGATGTTTCTACTGCACTTGTCCTTTGTTATCTTACAGTTTGCAAAATTTTAAAGAATTCATGCTAATGCTAAAATTCAACACTACTTGCATGGATATAGGTGTGCAGGCTTTTCTTTTTAAAAGAGGAAATGTTATTTTGATAAGATGTCATTCTTGTATGTACTTTTCAAAGGGATGGTAATAGCATGGCCTGAGCCATATGGGTGCGACCAGCCTTATCTGCAAAGCATACATATAAGGGACAAAGACTCATGGACTTTACCTTTCATCCACCCTGAAAGCGGAGGTGAACTGGAGAGTGCCCCAGGTCATTGGGACTGTTGTGAATGAAATCATAAGAAGGGCAAACACAATGAGCAAAGCTCTGTAAGTGGCCAATGCAGACCTCCCAAGCTACAATTAGAACACGTGAATGAATCTGAGCTTTGCTAGCTCAAAATCAAAAACATCCCTTCCAATAACATAGTAACCCTAAGTGTCAAGTTCTTTCAAAAGAATGCACATAACTATTGGCATGGTTACTTTAAAGTCAATTTTGTCCAATTTCAAAAATTAATTCTCTTTTATATATATATATATATATATATATGTTCTGGTCAACATGAGCAAGTAGTTGTGAAAGCAATCCTTTTAAGTAAGCTACCAATATTTGGGGGACCTATTCCACCAAATTTGCCCATGACTTTCACCTTACCCAAACCACAAGCAGCCCCCGAAATGCGAACATGCCTTTGGGGAGATTGGGACCTTGGTGGGTATTGCTATTTCCCCACCAAGTTCAGATCCCTCTAGCGACATGTTCGCCCCTCATAGGTCAGCATGACCACGTAAGCAAATTACTTCCTGCAAGTGGGGCCAAGTGCAAGTCGTGGGGAACTTTGGTGGAAGAGATACCACCCAATTGCAACATTTTAGCCAAGGATAGCTGCTGTGAGCTTGTGAGACACACTCACTTTGTTGGAATCAATTTTCATGCTGGGAAAAAATGTTTGCATATGCTGACTGGAAGCATCCATTAAATTAATTAAAGAAAATAAAAATTAAATTTGGAAACAGTAATATGATTTGAAAGTGGCTAGGCTAGAAAGAAGAAGAAGAAGGAGAGTATTAATGTGCAATGAAGGCTTACAAGGCATGACATCAAAACCACCAGAGTGTTGGTATTAGAGAGAGGGAGGATGCTAACACACCAACCCAGTCACTTGTAGTGCAGACTCCAGAGTATTCTGGATTGGTAAGAAATCCATGTTGAAGGAATCATGGATTTGATAATACTGCTCTCTTGAACCATAGCTTCCTAGGAGAAGAAATTGGTTAATTTGACAAAATCTTTCTTGTACTCACACGAGTACAAATTTAAATTTTCAAAGAAGTTACACCCACCCAGTGACTTGTACCACAGAGTCTTCTTCTGGATTGGTAAGGAATCCATGTTGAAGGAATTATGGCTTTGATAATACTGCTCTCTTGAACCATAGCTTCCCAGGAGAAGAGATTGGATAATTTGAAAAAATCTTTCTTGTACTCACACGAGTACAAATTTAAATTTTCAAAGAAGTTACACCCACCCTAAAGTCCCTAGGGGTTCTTATAAAACTAGAAGTTATAGAAGGAGATTTTGATTGAAGACAATGCCAAACAGGTGAATCGTTTTTCTATGACAAAAACTGCACAAAAAGGAATAGAAGACAAAGCATCTCCATGAATGGTGAAAATACAACTTAAAATAGGAATTGCATATACCAGAATGGATAGCTGCAGGTCTTTACAAACATAACTTTCAAAAGCTTGGTGACTGTAACCATAGAATTTGAAAAAGTAACGGAATGTATAAAAAATGGGTACCTGCAGGCCTTTACAGGCATAACTTTCAAAAGCTTTGAGACTCCTTCAATGAGGACAGTTCTTGCTTTCAAGACCTCACGTGCCACGGGAACCATATATGGAACAGGGTAATATTTTGCCCGATTCTTTGTTCTCTCAACTATCATGGATCGAAGCTTTTTCCACTCTTTTTTTGACTTGCAGGACCTTGTATGCACAAGGCAATTCTGAATCTTGCTGTGAAGGCACAACCATGGGCTTTTCATTTGTAAAGCCATCACGATCCGAACAGAAGAAAAATCTTCAGATTGCCTATGCCTTGATATTCTATAATGTGACCATTTAGACATAATCCGAAAGGGGTGACTAGCCTGATTGCGAAATTAGCTTCGTGATGTTATGTATTTTTAAATGCTTACAGCACAACTAGGGTATCCTCCACCAGCATGAGCAGATAATTTAATAATGAAATATATATTTTCCAGTGATCCAAAATCTAAAACTAAAAGTATTTATAGAGGCAGCCATGATTTATTGGTAATTGGATCATAAAAAGTAAAGGATTATGTTGCAATTAACATGAAATTGAGGATTTAATAAAATATATATATATATATATATATATATATATATATATATATATATATCCAAAATTTAAAATATAAAGTATTTAGAAAAGCAGCGTTTTTTTCAGAAAGAAAAAAGCATGTCCTTGTTATTTTTAGAAGAATCAAAGGTTATCAGTACAATCATCCCGTATTGGGGTTACACACCAAAACAGCCCACAGGAGTTCTGCAGGGGGGAAAGGCATAACAACAGTAATGATAGATCCCATCAGAAAACTGTCTCATCATAAGAGGACTGTCATCTCATCCACATCTACAGAGTGTCAAAGGGCTCTGAACAACATTCTAAAAGTGAGCACTCTTTCATACATAACAAATATGAGAGAGAAAATCCCTTTTATCAATCTCAGAAGCGCTGAAAAGTGTCCTGAGAAACCAAATGGTTCTCAAAATATTCCATAAAACTGCCTTTACCCTGAGGAAATGAGAGTGCATCTTTAGAGAGACGGTCAGCCATCCGATTGTGCTCTCGGTAAATGTGGGTGAAGGACAAGTCCTGAAAGCTAGAAATTAGCTTTTTTGTCTCCCTACACCAATGAACCAGATCAGGCAAGGAGAGAGCAGTCGATCCCATCGCCCAATTGATGATTACTTGAGAATCACCATATGCATGGGATAGGGGGATCCCCATCATCTGGGAGGAGAGAAGGAGTGCACATAAGCTGAGCAATTCCGCTTTGGTGTTAGTGCCATATCCGACCCCCAGCGAGAACTCCAAGTAGTGGTAGTCATTTAAATATATGCAGAATCCTACACCAGCCAACATACAGTTTGATGCACCATCAATGAAACCACAGGGAAAAACCTTGCATGGGGGCTTCCCCAAAATTCTGCATCTAATTTTTCCAGTGACAGTCAGAGGAGGGAGAGCTTGTACAGAAGTAATTATTTGGTGAACAATACTGTAGATGTTCCTTCGTTTGCCCTCGAAAATTGCCTGGTTGCACGCCTTCCAAATAATTATAAAGGCAGCTTGATTTAAGGAGTAGTTTATTTGTTAGAAGTTTTGTACTTTTCCTTGATTTTTAATCATAATTTGATGAATATTTTTTTTCCCAAATCTGAATTTTCAAGTGTTAAAATTATGTTTTTAAATGCATAAATAGATTCAACATTCTCAAATACCCCAAAAACACCCATATTATGTAAGTATAACAACTATCATATGTTTTTTCAATAATTAATCTAAAATTTCTACTATATTCTATTAAAAACAAATGAAAAAAAAATTCAAAAACTTCTAACATTTAGACTATTGCTTTAATTGGATCATAAAAGTAAAGGATTATGGTGTAATTGTTAATTGGATCATAAAAGTAAAGGATTATGGTGTAATTGTTAATTAATATGGAAATTATGGTCATGGTCTATAACTTAAATGTCGGGATGAGGATTTCTTAATGGTCTCATTTGGATTCAAATTTTATGTATGATGTGCTAATTAGTGATGTCACATCGGTCAAAAGTGGCTCACTATTAGGAAGTCTTTACTTTAGGTTGAGTCACAAGATTTTGATATATGTGACTTCCACGTACAAGTTGGTTAGATTATGAGGCATTCTAAAAAAGAATGAAAATTATGGATTGTCCTTGTCATTGTTACATGGTTGTTGTCATTGTCAATTGGGTCCAACTCGAGTGGTTGTGGGATGTAGTGTTATCCTCTCCACCCTTGGGCTCTATTCCTGTAAGTGGCATGTTGAGCTCATGATGAGCATGTTGTTGTAATGGCTTTGAAACATGTAGTTGACATGGCCTTATGCTCTGAAGAAGAATTTAGGGTTTACCTTGGGTACCATCCTCAAAAGAAGGGGAAGTGCATGTGGTTTTCCTTAGGGATATTACTTGGAAACAAAAAAAAACGGTTGTTGTCGACAATTTTGAAAATTAACATCATATCTTCTTCTTCGAGAAAAGTCCATATCGTGAATAAAAATTTGAAATGTACATAATTTCACAATTTATAAATGATTATGTATTAAATGTTTATCTGCATGCACAGTTTTTTAGTTATATTTTATTTATCAATATATTTATGTTGTAAATATACATTTTTTCCTCACAAGGTTCTCCCCTTATCCATGCTCTCAATGTGAGAGTTGTTGAAACCCCGGTATATCTAATCTATAAGAAGGTGGGCCATGGCCTTATGAAAGGCATTATTCTTCCTTGCATTCACTATGGGTAACTTGTTAATGAATATTTTTTCAATGACTCATTCCTCACCATTTTGGAGCAGCAATCCTCCTTGGATAATACCATGGAATGCATGATTATGTTGTGTGGCACTTCTACTCCAACATTTAGTGGACAAAACTCAATGCTATACATAAAGCCAATGCCCAAACACTATTTTATTTGGCTTTGAGGGTCGGGATTGGTCCTAGATTCAACCTAGCCATGTCTTTAAGTGTATTGGATATTGTTTGCATTCCAAACCTCACATAAGGATCTATGGGAGGTGGTGGTCTAGAGGGTTGACAAGAAGGTGGATAAATGAATCATGAAACCACAATCCCTTGGAATCAAATTTTACATATGCACTAAGGTACTGGTTATCACCCATGCATACTACTCTTTATGTTAGGTGCCCTCCGTGAAATCTTATCACAGGTTGGAAAAGACTCTAAGCAATTTTTGTGGTCCATTTTTTTTCGTGACAATGTCTTTCATAAGGTGAATTGGCACTTGTGTTGTTGCTCACAAGAGATTACGTGCATTGTGACAAAATACTCCCACAATAGTGGTTTGGTTCACTAAGGCATATAGGAAATGATGGTGGTTTATCCTTCCCTACCCCCAATCAAGGAGCCAAGCAAAACAAAGTAGGATTTGTGAGGAAATGGGAAGCATACTTGTGAAACATTCTTTATAAGGTCTTCAAATCTCCAGGTTCAACTAGAGGAGCAAACGGAGGATGACCTGTAAGTTATAACCATATCCCAATAGTCATGCGGATGATACAACAAACAACTTAAGATCCCATTGTTTTTTGTGAATGTAAAATCCTATTGTCAATTCCACTAAACTCTATTCTACTTATTGAAAATGCATAAATCAATAAAGCAAATTTCGAGGGCAAAGAAAATGAAATGTATTACCCCAATTGTGTTGAAGGTAGTCTCAAATATTCTCTCTTTAGGGTCCTTCCTCACTCTGGGCTCCCTCCAATCTCATAACACGTCCTTTTGCTTCTTATAACTCTTCAATTTGATAGCATAAACACAACTATGCTAATATCAATATATTATTTCAGCAACATAACAATAGCATGATGAAAGAAAGGATTGACCCAAGGTGGACAACTCAATCCAAAGGAAGTAGTAGCAACATAAATATATCAATCTAGAGATGGTTGAATTGGAGTAATGAGGACTTTGTTTTATGGATGGATTTGGATCCTCTTTAGATGAGAATACCATAACTTTGGGGAGGAATAAGCCTTCCAAATTTGGATAGTAGCTCAACTATGATCAGTGTTGACAATACCAAATGTTGTCATGAGTAGAGGGGAGTAAATGAGGCATGGGAATTTGTGTTTTTTCATGGTTTCTAACACCATGTGGGTATTGAAAAGTTCTTGTGTAGGTTTTATTAATTTTAATCCATTTAGTGTGTTGGTTTTATAAGAAAAAAATGTATGGGTCAAAAGTACCAAATATTGTTAAAGCTTATTTCCTTTTGTATTGATTAGGCTGCTTTTTTGCATGTGTTGTGTAATCTTTCTACAATTAAACCAAATTTTAATAGCCTTGAGCATATAACCCCCACACACAAAAAAAGTATTTTACCCAAAGAGTCACCAAACAACTCTAGAACTATATAAAATTCTTAGAAATTTTAATAATTTTACAAATATATCTCCAAACATTTTATGGTTGACATTTTAAGATTTAATAAGATTCGCCAAGGTTTCTACACTTTAGAAATGTATGGATCCTTAAAATTTTCATGTTTTTATTCATAGATCTAGAAGTATTATTAAACATTGGACAAGATTTGCCTCATCTAAAATATAGCATGAACATCAAATATGGATGATCGAGATGCTAGACTAGCATACACCCTTTGTAACCTAAACACATTTGACATGTTCATATGTAAATCTATTTCAGTAGAGCGAGAAGCAAGCAAATAATTCAAAAGTGAACACGAGAAGTATAAGCATGGATAGTGGGAGAATGAAAACGGCCACGAACAACTAGCTATCCTTGAACGAAGTTGTATGATGTGGAAGTATCACGTAGGGTTCTTTGAGAAAGGAGTGGCTACCCACTAAAGATTTTTCTTTACCTACACCCAAAGTGAAACTTTTTCCGACGTGATTTAGTGTGGAAAAACACTCCCCTTCTTAGTCTTTTTGAGGTGAATCAGAAAGAAATAGGTTGAACAAGTATGGAACCCCAAGTTATTTGGAATGTACTTGGCTATCATTGTTTGTGATATCCTTAAGGGGCCCTTTTAGTGAGTGATTTGCTCTCTGTTTTTGTGCCTTAATCACCTAGCACAATTGGAAGGGGCCATTGAAATAATGAAACAACATAGCGTATGGAATAAGCTTGCATCGCAACTGGCTTCTTTTATGGTAAGGACCGAGCTAATGCCTACTCTTCCCATCCACCTTTTGAAATTTATGTATTATTACCTCTGAAAGCAGATAGAATGGATAACTAACTGCTACCTACCAAAGGGTAGGGTTAGCTACCTACCAATGCTCATAAGGTTCTCAATGAAGCGACAGAAAGTAATGGGTTGGGGTTACTACTTATGAAGGGTTCTGTAATGCCCCGGTTTTGACCCCGTTACATTAGATGTATATGATGTATAAATTGTAAATGATCATGGTGTGGAGTTAAGGGCCAAGGCCCACCATTGATCGGTAATGCTGGATTTAAATTTGTCACCGATGGTATATCAGGGCATGCGGCATATATTATGTTGGCCATCATGTAAATATGCATCATAATTAATTAATGGACACAACCAGCTACGGTCGCGGCAACTAAATCGAATGGGGCATGATTTCCTAAGGATAAGGGGGGGTGAAATATTTAACCTATGGGCCAATGGGGAAAAGCCAAATGTCTATGAGGAAACCCATCAAACTGTCAACTACCTTTCTTGTCTTTTTCCCCAATCATTTATTTCTGCCAGAATGTGGTTGAGTTAGTTATTGCATGGAATGGGAAGAGTATGGGGAAAAAAATTCGAATTGGGCAGAGACCCATTTTTGAAAAACGTGTTCTGACTTCCTTGGCAAGGATAATGCCCAAAAACGTATGCCATTTTGCCATGCATCCACGTTTTCCATTTTTCCTCACCATTCTCCTTCACGTTGGTGTTTTTGGGAGCAGCTGGAGTTTTTCTTGTGTTTTTCATTCCACGTTTTTGGTGGTTGGCTTCATTTTTCCCATGGATGGGAGGTCGTTTTTGTAGGGCTGGGGATTGGGTTGTCTTCCTCACGTTTTGGGAGCTGCTGGTGCATTTTTCCATTCACGTTTTTGTAGTTTCATGTGTTTTTACCATGGCTGTGAAGGGCCATTCACGTTTTTGGCTGTCTCACCGACTATTGGTCTCGCGCACAGGCTATTTGGGATGTTTTTCCCTGCTGTGAGTGGTGCTCACTGATAAGCTTCAAGACTGTGTGTTTTCCCCCATGTTGTGAGCCGTTTTTGCTGTTACGTTTGGGGCTGTGTAATTCGTTTCTCCTGTTTAAGCTGTGATAGCTAAATTGATTGCCGGAGTGCAATGGTTGGTCTTCGGACTGTGAGAGGAGCAGAGATGTTGGCTTAGATTTGCTTGATAAACCTGGTGGCTGGAAACCACACAGACAGAGCTAGAGGGCTGGCCTTCTTCTCCATCACCCCTGAATAGCACTGGAAGGGAATGCAGGGCCTGAGGGACTGTGTAGCAGAGAAGGGACTGATTCCTTGTGTTGGGTGTGGATGGGTGTCTTAGAGGTCAGGCTAGTTCTAGTGTAGGTGTTCCTGGCTCTGTAATGAGCTCACCAGCTTAGCAAATTTCCTTCATCAGCTCCTTAATGGCCTGATAAACCCAACTTTGTTGGCTTGGCTATGTGTTTTGTGTATCCTGGCTATGTGTAAGCCTGTTAGTTCCCTTATTCCTTGGAGAATCATGCCCAGCTCGGGGGTGGCAGCGCTGCTGAGAGATTAAGGAGCACGCTGGCCTATGGTTGGGTGGAACGTTGCAGCGACGTAGCTGGTTGCAGAAGAAGCTCTTCATAAGATAAGTGCTCTGTCCATTTTACTTCTTCAACTGTAAATTCTGTTAATGAAAATGAGATGAACATGTTGAAAGAATGTTTGTTTGAATGCATGATGTTTCCGCTGTGCAAGATATATAATTGTAGCTGTGTATGATGATTAAAATGCATCTGTGTATGATAAACATTCCTGTGTGCACATTCTAGTACAAATTCTCTTTCAGCATTCTGTTTATGAAATTTTTAAGCCTGTACATGTGCATGGGCGGTTAGCCCGGTCTGATAAAGCTAGTAGTCGCGTCCTCTACGCCGGTCGGAGGCATGGGGACGTTACAGGTTCCTAATAGAAGGATGTACATGGATAATAGAGAAGGATAACTACTACCAACTACTATACACATAAAAAATGCATTATTCAATGAAGGGATTATTCACTCCCCCTACACACTAAAGACAATCAAAGTATGTTGTACCTAATACTGGGTTGTTCAAGGTGAAAATCATCCTATGCAAATCAAATAGGAGGTTATCTACATTACCCATTCACACCTCTTTACCTACCTTGAACTACTGGTATTTTCTAGCCTCTTGGTCTTCGACCCCAGGTTAGACACTTGAAAGGAATTCAATCGATCTTCCTCCCATTTGTCTAGTTGAGCTGCTTTCACAATTATATCAAACTGAAGAATATTGGTTTTCACATGGGTTGGGTGGGAATAATAGGAATGAAAATAGTGACTATTTTTTTTCCAGGCAAAAAAAAACACTCTTTGGTATTCTAATGAATCAAAAGAGTTTTGTACATCAGCATAAAATTTGAAAGAACAAAATGTAGTGGTCACATAAACAGTCAGCCACTCATCAACACATAAACCAGCACTCCAGCCATAATAAACAGCATAGTAACCCACTACTGAAAATACTAAAACAAATCAGTCGAGCCCAAGTACTGATATCCTAGGCACTGAAAATAGTAACTATAGAAGAGTAAGGTGATTTCTCCCTTCCACCTCTAGGAGAATGAATTGGGGGGACTTATTCGACTAGGATTCTTCAACTCAAGATTGATGGAGGGTGGGGATTTGTTTTATTTTGAATGAAATCATTACATGCGAGCAACTCCAAAGCAAAATCTACCAACAAATTTCAATGTTTGAAAAAAATACGACCAACTAAATTAGTACCTATATCGTTATAATGATTCTCATTCGAATTATATAGATTTTCCATCTCTACTGTTGTTGGACCGTCCTATATCTTTCAAATAAATTTAAGTTTAACTTGTAAAAATATATATACATGTATGGATTAAGTTATCATAATATTTTTGTAAAATTATATGTACATGTGTGTGACAATTTATCCTTATGAGTAATGTGGAGTTATGGCGAGAGCCTCCACAAAAGCCTCTTTTGTTAATTAATTTGGTAATAAAGACATGTTAAATAATTTTTTATGAGAAAGGAGGGGTATATATTTATATTCCTATAAATTTATTTTATAATTATTATAAAAAAAACTTGTAATTATAAGAGAATTGAATGAGATCAATAAAATTATGAAAAATAATACTTTTATTTTATAATACAAATATTTTAAAATATATAAAAGTAATATATCATAAAAACAAAATTATATGAAAAAGAACATATTCAAAATTTGTGGAATTGCTTTCTACTTATAATTAAATATTTTATGCATTTTTTTGTAAGTTAAGTATTTACATTATATTAAAACAGAAGGTCCTTACAAAACAGGTTATATAGTCGTTGAAAACATACTAACCTTCCATCTCAACTTTACCACCTAGCAAGCAAAAAGAGTGTTGCTAATAAAAAGGATACCCATACCCTCGAATTACATTTTTCATAAGAGAGCTCAACATAACTTTCCAAACCCACAGACTCAAAACCCATAAACCCAAACATACTGTTGCACGCAATATTTAAAAAACCAGTCCTTTGCCCCATCAGAACAGACACACAACATCCACAAATTCAAAACCCATAATCCCATAATTACCTATAAAGGATCTAGTGAAACATCAATCCATCAACCCAGCTGTGCGAACCCAAAAAAACTTGTCCAGCTGTAAAAGCCAGCAGGGCCAAGATACTGGCAGCATACCAAACATTTACGAACATCGTTGCTTCATCGGTTCCACAGACCTATTGATTAAGTAATTCATTGCGATACAGAGAACCAGAAAGGATGAAAATAAACAGCTTTAGAAGCAGGTCGTTGCCTATCCATTAAGTCGCATATGCATAAAGGAAATTTAAACATAATCATGAAACCAGAGATCCCATCAAAATGAGAGAAGCAGAAGTAAACAAGTTCATAGGGTAGACCACGCTCCACGACATCCTTCTTATAATAAGATATAAGATAAGTCTTGACCACCACCAGGAGTATTACCAGGGAAATCAGGCTTCACATCTTCAGGCATAGAAGAAGATGGGAATTGAATTCCCAAACAAGAAGTTAGAAAATCCAGTTTGGCCTCAATTCGCTGGACCGCGGCCGATATGGACGCCTTCCAAGGGTCTGGAGAAGAACCGCTCGAGTCCCCAGAGTGACGATCCCAGGTAGCTCTGATCCGAAAACAAGATATTTGCTACTCTATGACGTTAACATGAATTGCATAAAGAGCATGAATGAAGCTCACAAATCCATAAGAAGAGAACCAAACAGCATAGACAATACGCACATAACGACAACAAGTTGATAACGGAGTTCGTCCAGGATGGACTACGTCTCTGGGCCTGCTTCTCAATAGGAGGGACGATCTATAATCTCAGCATAAGGCAAAATACATGGCAATGATACAATGATACCTTGGCGACAATGGTCAGGAAGAGAACCGCTGCCCAAAACACAACCAGACTGCTTCCAGCAACTCCGAAGCCTGAAGACGGTGTAAAATGAGTATAAACACTCGTACCTTCCTCCTGCAGAGCTACGCAATCTCCCTTCTCTCCTTTAGCTACAAAGTCTCCACTCCAAAGCATGAGTGGCAAATGGAGAATAAGAGGGTTTATATAGCTTGAGAAGACCCCCTTCACATGTTTCTCATGAATTCTTAGTTACAACAAATTTGCCTAATTGGACATATGGTTGAAAACCTCCAAGTTGGTTAGGCTCTTAAATTATTCCAACCATTTAATATTCCCACCATATAATATTCCAACCATATAGTTGGTTATAGTTTAAAACTATACCAAGTATAGGTTAAAACCCATTACATGGCATAACGTTTTCGAACCCACTTTAAAGCCATAACCAAAGTTTTTTAAAAATCACATGTGGTAAAGAGTGGTCGGAATGGCGGGCTCCATGTGTAGCGCTGCATTGTCGAAGCTCCTGGTCATCACATTGAAGGGGAGAACCAGGGGTCGGGGCTAGCCCCGACCCCTTTTTGCGCCAATACAAACTTTAAATAAATTCTTTTCCCATACCTTATACATGAAACACTTGCGGGCTAACAGTAAGGCGGAGCGCTTATGCAGGAGAGGTCGCAGGGTTGAACCCCGTGGAGGCCATACTTTTTGTATTAGACATATTGGCCAATCCCATGCTGCCACGTGGCGGCCTGGGATTGGTCCACCTCATGCCCAGTCGGCGTCCAGTCAACCACCAAGTCACTACCTGTACTACCACGTGTTCAATCTCCATTGGTCGGTACATGCCATGTCACCTCGTCCGTACTGTACGGATGCCACATGGCATCCTCTAAGTGATGCCATGTGTCGTCTTTTGGTTGGTCCGTACACCTGCCATGTCATCTTGTCTGTACTGTACAGATGCCATGTGTCACCCTGTTAGTGTTTCCACATCATCAATTTTGTACAGTACTAATGCCACGTGTCACCCTGTCAATGGTGCCACGTGGCACCTCTTTTTGCCAATTTTCCCTGTTGACTTTATAGAACAGAACGCGATAACTTTCTCATACGGAGTCCGTTTGAGGTGAAACGAACACCGTTGGAATCGTCTCGACGAGACCTTCGATCTAGTGCTGGTTTTGCTGAGATTGGAGGACTTAAAAAAATTTTCCTTCTTGGATCCTCCTGGATCAAGCTCGACCAACTAGGTTTTTCATAACCCAAAATAAGGCTAATGTCTATTTGTATAAGCTCACTCGGTGCACCGTGTGACCAAGGTCCAAATCCAAAATCCATTCTTCAACCTTTTTGCATTCCTCTTTCAATTTCTGATTATCAAGTTCTTCCCATAAACTTTTCTCAGAAGCAGTGATACGGTTCTGAATATCCTGCGGTAATTCCAGTTCGAACATGTGGGACTCCCACAATGCTTTTCGTTGAGCACGAGAGGTTGGCTCATGGAGATCCGATTGAATAGACGGCCTCTTGCCTCTGCTTTTGTCCCCCACCATATTTAACCAGATAATACCCTCTGACACTCTCAGAAAATTCAAACAATAAACAAGAGATAAGGCACACAACGTCCCACTGTTGTCTATCTTGCCACCCTGGATCGTGTTATATATCCAAAACCTGAAACTTGTCATGATGATGCCATCCCTTAAAATGATTGCAACAATCCCATCCTCAGATCTCGAATCGATCTTACCATTAACACACATCACCTTACCTCCTACGGTCATAATAAAAATATGTACCTTCCACCGTCGGAAGCACGAAAACATATTCACAGGCCATTGCATATTAATACACCGCCTGGTCATAATACTTAATCAAAGATTGCAACTAGTAGGCGCCACGTGCTGGAGAGATTTCATGCCAACGTTGTAGTTGTTTTGACCCTCCATCTAGAAACACGTACCATCTGTCTTAATTAAATCCTTACACTGGGGACGAGCCGTCAAGTCTGGAATCATGTTCCAGTCCTTTTCCCTAACCATGTTACATGTCACCACCCCCAAGTTAGCCAAAATATCTGCTACTTTATTACCATTTCGTCTTGAGAAAAGCGGACTGTAGTTCCATTAATGAGAAGAGTACGAAGGGAATCGACACGACTTTCCAAACACCAAGATGAAGACACCTTTGAGAACCATTTTGCATTAAATATTTTATGCATTGTTTCCAACTTCAAAAGTTCATTAGTAGCCACATTTCACTATGTAGACTTGTTAGAAAAGTTCATTAGTAACCACATTTCACTATGTAGACTTGTTAGAAAAGGTAACATATTGAAAATTAATTGTAGAAGTTGAATATCCTCAAATATAGGTTACATTCCTTTTATGTAAACATGTTGAAAAGATAACATATTAAAAATTAAATATGCAAGTTGAATATCCTCTTATATTTAGGCTTGTAGTATGTGTGTCCCATTCATTTAGTTAACCACCATAACGAGTAACTAATTAATTATAATTTTTATACAACTTTTTAAGCTAAAGTATAGAAAATGATGGTCATTTAGATAAAGTATACCTCTTTCCCCCACATTTGGGTCCCCTTAACAAACTTTTGTCTATCTATTCCTTAGTAATCATTCTTGGTAGCTTGGACTTTCATGAATGTGGAAAACCATTAAGAATAAACATACTATAGAGAGCACATTGTATGGATGGAATTACCCTTCCTTCAAACATCAAAGCATTATGGATTAACTAGATTCCCCAGGCAGTGATGAAGGTCAAGGTTTAAAAAAAAATTATAGCAGGGTTATTACACCTTCTTTTTAAATAGTCAATTAATGAGTTGACTCCCCGTGTTTCTTTTAAGAATGTCAAGTGCTCTATATATTTCTATACCCATTGCATAAAAGCAAATGTCATTAATCAATGATCTATAGACTCATCACACTCCTTACATAACATGCATGAAATAAGATCATGAACACCTAGCTTTTGTAATTTGTCCCAAGTGAGAACCTTTTTATTAAAGACCAAGCACATAAATGGGTCTTTAATTGGTATTTGAATTTCCAAATGTGCTTCCACCACTAAATTGTCTCTTCCCTTCCTTCCACTTGGCATAAAGTTTGGTGGCCTAATTTAGAAGTATAGATTCCACTTGTAGGATTTTTCCCCAAATGAGCACATTGTATGGATGGAATTATTCTTCCTTCAAATATCAAAGCATTATGGACTAACTAGATTCCCTAGGCAGTGATGAAGGTCAAGGATTTATAATTTTTTGTAGCAAGGTTATTACACCTTTTTAAATGCTCAATTAATGAGTTGGCTCCCCATGCCTCTATTAAGCATGTCAAGTGCTCTATATATTTCTATACCCATTGCATAAAATCAAATGTCATTAATCAATGACCTATAGACTCGTCACACTCCTTACATAACATGTACGAAATAAGACCATGAACACCTATTTTTTGTAATTTGTCTCAAGTGAGGACCTTTTTATTGAGGGTCAAACACACAAAAATTTGGGTCTTTAACTAGTATTTGAATTTCCAAATGCCCTTCCACCACTAAATTGTCTCTTCCCTTCCTTCCACTTGGCATAAAGTTTGGTAGCCTAATTTAGGAGTATAGATTCCACTTGCCAGATTTTTTCCCAAATGAGCACATTGTATGGATGGAATTACTCTTCCTTCAAATATCAAAGCATTATGGACTAACTAGATTCCTCGGGCAATTATTAAAGTCAAGGCTTTATAATTTTTTATAGCAAGGTTATTACACCTCCTTTCTAAATATTCAATTCATGAGTTGGATCCCATGCCTCTTTTAAGCATGTAAAATGCTCTATCTATTTCTATACCTATTGCATAAAATCACATGTCATTAATCAATGATCTATAGACTTATCACACTCCTTACATAGCATGAACAAAATAAGATCATGAACGGCTATTTTTTGTATTTGTCCCAAGTTAAGACCTTTTTTGTCAAAATCCCAAAATTTCCGAAAAAATTTAAAATTTTGAAAATACAGATAATCTTCATTAATGCAGTCAACTAATTGTTTTAATTAGTTATATGTTAATGACTTCATAATCTGAATTATCTACTTGATTATGTTTATCTTATAGAATAATTCTTTTTCAGTTTAATGACTTGTTTTTCTTTGCAACCACAAGGTGGAACTGTCTTGGTATTCTGGGCTTACTTAGCTTTTGAGCTAACGCAGAAAGTTTATCTGCTCTTACAGATTTACAGGTAAGAAAGATCCGGTGCTGCTTGTCAATAATCATTACACATACAGATATATGTTCGTTGCAAAAATAATAGTTCAGTAAAAGAATATAAGTGCTATTCAATTTCAAATGCTTTTATGAGGTAAAACCATTAAATCGTTATTCTTTTTAAAGACGCCATGGAAAACGAGATTTAGTTCTAGCAGTATTGGTGACAGTTGCTTTCTCTCTCTAGTTGTAATTTATAGTTTTTTATTGCATATTAAACTCTTCGATGTTTATCAATGTTTACCATAGTTGTCATATGTGTAAACACCTTTGATCTTTCCATACACATAGAACAAAGATGGCAGGGTTATTTCGCTAAGGATCTATCTTAAAAAGTGGACATAATCCCTTTACATCCTGATAAATTTTGGTTACTCCTTGTGATAATTAATGCACGTTGATAAATGAGTTTTTGTACCAATATTCCAACTTCTAAAGCTTTGAAGTTTACAGGAATTATAACATTATTACATGTTGCTCTCAAAAGGCATAATCTTGATAGAGTTATAGTTGTTTGTTGAACGTATACCTTGCAATGTATAAATGGAAGGTGCAAAAAGAAAAGGGTCATAGAATAGACCGCGCCCACGATGAGTTTATGGTTTAACCTTTTGACATAAGTTATAATCGTTTGATTTAATGTACACCAATTTGTATAATGATGGGTCGTATTATTCCCCACGCCTTTGATGAGTTTTAATACTTAACAATAATACTATTGTCCTGTTGTTTATATTTCAGCGTGCAAGCTAGGTTGACTTTGGAGTATCGAACCTTATCGAAACTTCGAATCTCCAAGTGATTGGAATGATAATTCACTTGTTGATTGCACGCAGAGACTATAGGGATTTACCCACTGCATGCAAATAATTTGTTTGGTGAACGTGGCATCACTACAGCCAAGTGTTGTGTAGTTAAAAGGGTATTGTCAAACCCTAGACTTGTCATTCTTCCGTTGTTTACGGCCTCCGGCCGCTCTGCTACTAAGCTTGTTGACTGCATTATCACTCTGCAAGTTGTCGCTGGTAGTCTCCCGGTTTGCTTCCTTGTTTCCTGTAAGTTGTGGGCTCGCCCTGCAAGTTCAATAGAGAAGAGTTGTAAACATTTTGATTGATGTTGGAACTGAGTTAGCTGTTTTCCTCCGAGGGTTTATCCTTCCCTGTGAGCTCAGTTCGGAGTCTATTAGTCTGTAAGGTCCCTTTCTTCTTTGGCTCGGTAGTGGGAGTCGTGGCTTCATATCTTGAGATTTGCTAGGTCGTAGTGTTTCGCAGCATACTGTTTTTGGTTGAAGAACCTTTGCGGCACAAGCGTTTATACTTGTTGGGCCGGTGACTGCAACTCTCTGTCGTCGTTGGTTGATACTGTGTTAGTAATCTCCTTCTTTCTTGCAACAGATGAAGGGTTTAATCCTCCTCGCGTTGGTAGCTGCTCTACTGCTTGTGGGTGGTCACGTTTCAGTGAAATTTTAGGTAAGGAGCAAATGCTGATAACTTCGTTTCTTGTTTTAATACATTCCAGCTTATATACAGCAAGATATTAACAATTTTTGTGTTTGATGTTACACAGGTGTCGACATGTCCTTCTGCATGGTTGGTGCAAGGCTGGGACAAGCGCTTGCTCACGGGTAAGCCTTGGATAACCCATGGCAGTTCGTCCTTGTTCAGTCCCTTATGGGACATTTGATGGTTGGTCATCGTGGCCTGCAAAACTCTCATGGTTTTGGTTTACTTGGGTTTACTTGGTTCGTTGTTTCTGTTAAAGAAAAGCCCTTGCTTTATGCGGGGCTTCCGGCTTAGGTCGTGACTGTAAATTTTGATTTTTGATCTGTTTACTTGTGTATATATGTAAAAATGAAAGAAGGCTGGTAAAGCCTTACTCTGTTAATATTGTTTGAAGCCGAGAGGCATTAGAAGGAGCTTAAACTCTTTGGTTTTACACCTCTGTTGTAAATTTTGAGATATTAGGGTTTTACCCTAACTTGGCGATATGAAAAAGTATTTGCTGTTTCTTTAAATTATCTTTTAATTACAATGTACTACTGTAATTTATTTAGTTATTACTTATATTGTGTAAATGGTTATTTAAGCTCGGTGAATCGAGCATGTCTATGTTCTGTTAATTTGATTCCTGTAAGTTATTATATTTAATTTTTACCCTGTAAATTATTTAGTGTAACTGTATTTTGTTTTAGATTATCTTGCTTTAATTTACTCCATTCTAATGAAGTTTTAAATATTGTTTTATTAACTTTCATAATATAAGTAATTTCATATTCTTCGAGTTGTACTTATGTAACTGATAGTTACATCTTTAAGTACAGAAATTATATTTACTGAGTATTTATTATAAAGGAATAAGAATGTTATTTTATTTACATACAATTACTGTTCCTATAATTATGTACATTATCTTTGTACTTAGTTTATCTATAGGTGTATAATGAGATAGTATTCTATTGTTGTTTTCTTATGTTACCCTATTTATATTACAATAAGAGTATTTATAAATTAAAAGAATAACAAACTATCTATATTCTTTCCTATGAAATGTATTGTAGTGTTTGTTTTAAATTATAAAAGAAACAAGTTAGAAGCTGTATAACTTGTTCAAGTTCAGTTAGATAAAAAATGAAAGAATTATTTACATTACAGCATAATTAAAATATTAAACCTATTAGTTTTATCTTTAGAAATAAATCTAGGTTTGTCTATCCCTTCTTGCGGTTTGATTGCTATAAAATACAGTAGTTATTTATTCTGCAATAGGAAGAGAAATAAACTGTAGAGCTGAAAAGCAACTTATTTAACCTAACACTACACATTTTAACTATTATTTCTTTTCCTTTGGTTTCAAAATAGATATAAAGATTACTGAAATGAATGTTGTATAGAAAACAATTTTTATCTACCAAAACATACTACTGCTAGTATAATGATATAGCTTCCTTTCCTTTTTTAATAACCCGACATTCATAGTCTGGGTCTAACACTACTCTATGTACAGGTTAGTAATTTTTCTGATAACAAATAAAAGAAAGCATTCTAATAATCAAGCTAACATCTTATTTTATATTTACATCATACTTTCTACATTTAAATACACCACCTGTGCTAGAGTACGATCTGAATTACTCTAGATGGGGAAAAACACAAGTAGGGTTTGTTTCTCATTAAGAATAATTTCATTACTAAACAATCTAAGATATTCTATCCTCTAAGTTTTACATCATAACTGCAAATGCATCATTCAATCACACACAAATAATAACACAGAAATTGATAAATGGCAGAACCTGTTCTTAAAGCTTGGTTGACAACAGCAATGGGAGGTCGTTCCTCCCTACCAACTCCTGGAGAGCGCTCAAACAGCGACTCCTCATGACCCCTGAGCCTGCTCTGGTTTCCCTGGCTGGAACTAGGTGCAACAAATAATCAAGTACTAGTCCTGAGACTCAATACCAGTCCTGAACTTGTCAGTCAAATATCTCAGCTAGAAAGCTGTATCAGATCAAGTTACTGCAGTTTATCTCTCAAACACCTTCCTTACAGTTTCCCTTTTTCCCAATGAATTCCTTGAAGTGCATTCCTCCTGAATGATTCTTCTCCTAGAAAATATCTGAGCATCCTCAACTCTCTACATTGGGTATTTTTAAAAGATTGCCTAGGTCTTTTTGGGTTAGTTATCATTGATTGAGCCACCTGCTCTGATCCCACTTTCTTGGGGGATCATGACCCCAAATGTAGGGAAGTTGCCA
The DNA here is from genome assembly GCA_001517045.1 of Pseudotsuga menziesii. Lineage (NCBI taxonomy): Eukaryota > Viridiplantae > Streptophyta > Pinopsida > Pinales > Pinaceae > Pseudotsuga > Pseudotsuga menziesii. The sequence goes on along the minus strand of LPNX010721695.1, from coordinate 308,703 downwards.
CCTGCAATATAGGAAGTGTTTGAGGATGTTGCCACTTGTCTTTTGCTCTCCACCTAGTTCCTTCCACCAGTTTGACCAGTAACACTCTTATTAACAGCTCTCCCAAGCTGTTGTCTCCACTTTTTATTTATTGAAATAAAATATTCAGAATTACATTCCACATCTTTTGACTCTGCTGAGTCATCGGTTTCAACTTAGCATTAAATTTAACATAATGTCTTAGGAATCAAATTAAAACAAATAACATTATTTTACGAAATTGGGGTATGTGACATTTTTATTGAGGTCCAAGCACATAGAGATTTGGGTCTTTAACAGGGATTTGAATTTCCAAATTCCCTTCCACTGCCAAATTGTCTCTTCCCTTCCTTCCACTTGGCATAAAGTTGGTAGTCTAATTTAGGAGTATAGATTCCACTTGCATGATTCTTTCCCAAATGAGTTCATTTTCTTCATCCCTTACTCTTGCATGGATTAATTTAAGTGAGTAAATATATATTCCATTTTGTAGCATCCCTCCCTTCCAACCCAGGAGTATCATCTTGCCTCCAAATAATAGTTAATTTTGAATGAGTTACTTGGTTTAGAAAAAAATTACCTTGCATGTGAAGTGTGTGAATCAAAACTTCAGACAACTAAAAAAATTCCCTACTACCAATCTAAGGATCAATGCATATTCTTAGTTTTGACTCATTACCTATCCTCTAAAGAAACCACAGACCAATTGATTGAAAATTTATTATCATTACCTTCTATATCATTGAAGTGTTAATTCCAGTTTTGGGGGAAGATCTGATCCACTCTTCCACTGAATAAAGAGCTATATTTTGTGATGAATTTCATGTCACCAAATTCCTTTTCCTCCTATCAAATTCCAAACACATTTTGCATCCAATGCTCTGTTTAATGAGTGAATATTCTTCTATCCCCACTCTCCCATGTCTTTTGGCTTAGCAACAACATGTCATTTCACAAAAGTTATTCTCTTTTTTCTCTTTATTTCCATAACACATAAACGTATAACTCATTTGTCTAATTTTATCCATTAACCCCTTGGGAATGAAAACTAAAGTCATCCAATATACAAGTATTCCCTCCAGTAATGATTTTACCAAAATGAGCCTACCCCATCTAGACAACCAATTGGTATCCCAAGTAAATAATGTTCTCTCAAACTTGTCTATAAGTCAATGTTAATCCTTTATGTCATAATAATTGGGTTTGAGATAAAACCCTAAATACTTCAATCATTCATTAACAACATTCTGATAGTATGGAAACAGGTGGGAATTGAATCTTACTTTATCATCTTCTAGCATTGAAAATATAATATTAATTTTTCAATATTTACCATCATTCTTATTGTTGTACAGTATAAGGACATAATTTCTTTAAGTTTTACATCATCCCTCCTTTAGTCGTCATAGAAAAGGATAATGTCATCAACAAATAAAATTTTGGACATAAAAACTCCACCCCCATTTTTTATGCCTTGAAAATACCCATACCTTTTGGTTTCAAATGAGTTCCCTACCCAAACCATCAAACATATTTTGGCTTCAATGAGTGCCCTACTCAAACCATCAACCATTGTAAGAAATAATATGGTGAGAGTGGGCATTCTTCCCTCAATCATCTCCCTATCCTAAAGAAACCAAAGGCTAATCCATTGATTAATATTACAAAGAAACATAAGCCACACAACGCATCACCCAATTAACAAGTGTGGGTCAAACCATAAGTGAATCAACATCTTTTTTGTATACATCCAACTCACATGATCATATGCTTTTAATAATCTAATTTGATCACCAAGGATTTAAGCTTCTTAGTCTTTATCACGTGCAAACCTTCTTCACCTACACTTGTTTATTCGTGAATTTCCCTACCTGATAAAAAACCAAATTATTTACTTGAGATGGAGATCAACAATAGACTCTTAACTCTCATTGGGATTACTTTTGTTGTGATTTTATGTATATAGTTACACAATGAAATCGGCATGTACAAGTCAAAAAGTTAGGGTTGTCAAATTTTGGGGTCAAAGCAATGAAAGTGGTGTTAAAGGAAGCAACCACCCTCCCCAAAATTATGGAGTCATTCCCAACCCTTAGTAAGTCTTCTCCAATAATTCCTAAACACCCAAAAGAAACTCAATAGTTTAGCCATCATGCCGATGGCTTTTGTCCTTCTAGAAACTTTGCATAACTAGTTGGAGTTCATCCTTTATAATCACTTTAGAAGTTTCTGATAATCATCATCATTTAGAAAATATGAGAAGTAGGTAAACATCGTTACCATTTCATCAATTGTAACTTGACTTTCCTCCTATATATTTAGGAAATGGTCCCCTAATTGTGCAATATCTTCAAATTTATAAGCCATGGATATAACCAAATTTTACATTCAACAAATGAAATCAATAATGTTTTATGAGTAGAAAACTTGTCAATTTTTTTATTATTATTGTATCCTTTACTTAACCAAATTTCTTTGCTTTTTAGCCTCCAAATTACTTCCTTTTTTTTCAATAATTTATGTATCTTTTTTTTTAATGTATTTTAACCTCTCTTTTATATTCTTCGTCATAAAACCCCCTTGATATACCTCTCCCAACTTTTATTTCGGATATAATTTCAATTCATCACACCACAAAAAATAATTTGTGTGGAGAAGTAAAGATAAAGTGATGGCCAAATCCTCATTCACAACACTCTAAATCACATGTACAACAAACACTAACTATCACATTAAAAAAATTCCAAAATGTATGCCAACATTGCATTTAATATTATAATTTGTCAAAGTTCACCTAGTCAAACATATGGCATTTAAGATAATTTAAGGTGTTTGCCACCCATATAAATTCAAATGCATTCTTCATTATAATACAAGGCATGTAATTAAATTTAACTTTACATCATTCAGTATATTATACAAATGAAAACATTCAAACAAATCCATTCATCATTATAATATATTGCATGTAGTTAAACTTAACTTTATAACATTGAATACATAACATAAGTGGAAACAATCAAACATAGATTTATATTAAATATTCAAATTTTCAAATGTGTACTTGTTGGAGGAGCCTAGTTGACTAACCGACTATGTCCTCCTATCGACTATGGTCGAGTTGGTATAGTCAGTCGATTGGATGAACGATCTAACAATTGTAATCGAATAACTGAATGTAACATGTATAAAATACGCTGGTGAGCCAGATCCAAGGATATGTTCGTTCATTCTAACTTGTATATTGTCTAATCTCTAATATAAAATCGAGTTACAGTTGTCCCACCTACTCTTGTTTTCCTTATGGTTATTATCATGTAGTTGCTCTCTCTTTCATATGTATAGTTATGTATTAGTGGTAATTGCTTGAACCCTCCGAGTACAACAGTACTAATTTGCTTGCATACTAAGAATTGCAATGCATATTGAATCATACAATGTATACTAATTTGCTCCCATCCTCCCTGCCTAAGAATTGCAATGCATATTGAATTAAACACAATCACACTTGCATGTATATTGAACCAAACACACTCAAGATTTGACTAAGCAACAATGCAATGATTACATTGTAAGGAGGTGATTTTGAAGAAATTGACAATGTAAAAATAATTGTATTTCAAAATATTCATATTTGTTTAATTTGTGAGTTTCTAGTTTTGTAGAGTTTAGTGAGATTACAACCAACCTGTCTCCATCTTGAATAATCAAAAAATTTACTCCTTAAACTGTATTTTTACATGTTCATATCTCCATAAGTTCTAAATTTTACAGAGTTAAGAGAGACTAGAACTGGCCTAGATCCATCTTAAATTATTAAAAAAAAATCACACCTTGAGATTTGATCCCTCTCGATACTTGATAGATTTGGAGTTAAGATGGATCTACAGTGGTATATAAAAATGTGGTGCTTAGTTTTATGTTGTTATTCACCAAAGATGGTTATTAAGGAGAAGGAACAATTGAATCTTGTAGTAAGGAGTGATCTATATAAAAAATGGTTATTAAGGAGAAGGAACAATTGAATCATGTAGTAAGGAGTTATCTATATCAAAATCCTCTTTGTAAATGCCTCAGCATGTATTTCCATTTGTAGGAGCAAATCCAAAGCAAATTAGGATCTTTTGACCAATAAGACAACGCTACTTGTGGCCCCGGCCTTGTATGTGATCATTGTTTGTTAAGCCTTTAACCATAAACTTCATTAATTATCATTACAATAATTATTATTATCTTGATTTAATTGTATTGCTTTCTAGCCCCCTTAGTCTACTAAATCTATACATCGAGGAGACTCATTTGAATGATCATCTTATATTGTGCTATATATTTTCAAGAACTTTTAATAACTTTAGAGATATGTGAGGGAAACCATGTAAAGCAATAATCTCCAACAACATGATTAAACTATTAAAAAGAGGATTCCCAAAAGTAATTGCAGATTTATACCTAATAGATGTTCCAACATTTGTGCCTTTGGATTTTCAAATAGTTATTAACAATCATTCCAAGGTTTTTGTTCAGATATATAAATGATCCAGGAGGATATTGGGTGCCACCCACCTATTCCACTTGGACCCCCACCATTGTTTCTTTCAGCTTTCCAGTTTCCTTAATTGTAGCACAATTTACTATTTTTGGCAGTTTTCGGGTCCTAAACTTCTGGAGCCGTTCTGGGGCCCTAAATGACGTTTTTTCGGCATCGAATGGTTGGGAAAATATGAGTTTGTTTCAAACTAGATGTTTTTTTGTTTATGGATGTAATCCTTAAACAGATCTTTCTAACGATATATCATGCGCGTCAAACAAAGGCAGTATGCTAAAGTTACGACCCCAGGAAATTGATGTACCAAGTTACCCAACGGGGCCCACATTCTGGCGTTTCACCCCCTAGGGTTAGGTTTTTGGATGTGTAGGGTTTCCATTGTTTCTCAATAATATATAGGCCTTCGAGCCTCATTGTAACATAGAGTTCAAAGGCATGTAGCCGCCACATCTCTTCTCAGAGATAAGCTACCAACACTCTAGCTAGTTTATTTCCATTCTGTATGTAAACCAGTTTCAGTTATTGATTAATGAAATGAAGTGTTATTTCCGCTGCATATTTGTTTCTATGGTTATTTGTGTATTCTGTTGTGTTCCTGCATAAATATGGATCAGTGGTATCAGAGCAATCTGTTCTTTCTCGATCCTTCTTTGCATGTCCCCAACGAGGGCAGGGTATAAAGAGTTAGGGCTCGATCTGGTTGAACCTTTGCAAGATCAGCCTCTCAGATCCCGACAGCCACCCATGGGGGACGAAAAGAAAGACGAGGGCGCAGAAGATCCTATCAAAATGTTTCTCGACGAGGCCCTTGAAAAACAAAGGAACGCGATGATGGATAACTTCGCCCAAATCCTTCAACAACTTCCCACTGGCGGCGCATCTGCATCTAGCAGCCACTCTGGAGGCGCAACCCCTTTTAAGGTACAAGTAAACTTCGACATTCCCATATTTGATGGCCAAATAGATGCAGACACCGTAGATAGATGGTTGAATCTATTAGAAGGATATTTCTCGGTTCATGACTTTTTCGACCAGGAAAATATTACTTTTTCTCTACTCAAAGCCGCCCCCCATGTCAAGAACTGGTGGGAAACCTACTGTGAGAGAAAGGACGAGGAGGAACCCTCTCTATTCTCGGTCGTACCCACTTGGAATTCTTTCCGAGATGCCATAAAGGGACAATATTATTCGGTGGGGAGCTATGAGGACAAGTACATACAATGGACTACGCTGCGGCAACAAAGAGATCAAGATGTGCATGAGCTGACGAGTCTGTTCCATACCCTGCGCACCAAGTTGGGTATCAAAGATTCAGAGAAACATTTGGTGCTGAAGTACCGCAGTTGTCTGCATAGATACATTCAGGAGGAAATGGAGTTCCTTGACATCTCCTCGCTCGATACGGCATATCAGTATGCTGCCAAAATTGAGCAAAAATTCAAACAGAAAAGGTGAGATTTTGGATCTGTGAATCAGAAGCAAGGGAAAGGTGCCCCCAAATCGCAGAACCAAGGACACAGCCAAGGCATGGCAACTCAAGAAAACTTACCTAAGCCGCAAGCAAAGAGAAACACTGCAAAGCTGAAGAAGGAAGCGGGAAAGTGGTGTGAGTTCCATAAGAGCCCCACTCACAACACAAGTGAGTGTTGGGCCAAGTAGTCACTGGTGGCTGAGACAAAGGCTTCTGAATCAGATGCATACTCTGAAATTGAATCAGAACCTGAGAAGGGGAATGACAGAGGGAAGAATATTATCGATGCAAAACCCAATGCCACCGTTGCCACCACGAAGATCCAAAAAGAAGAACCAGAAGATTCAGAGGAGGAGGAGCATCTTTTCCACTCCCAGATGTGGGTAAAGGGTTCCTCGCTACAGTTCATTGTCAACAGTGGGAGCCAAAAGAACCTGATTTTAGCAGAGGTCGTGAAGCGGTTGGGTTTGCCGACCACAGCACACCCACAATCGTACACCATCGGGTGGCTTCACCAAGGACGATATCTCTGCTTCAACCTGCAGTGTCGCCTCCCCTACAACATCAAGCCCTTCACCAATGAGGTATTATGTGATATTGCTCTTCTTGATGTTTGTGATGTATTATTAGGTCAACCATACTTATGGAAGTGGCATGTTGTGTATGAGTCCCGGCCTCGCGCTGTTATTATTACGTTAGGAAATAATTTGTACATGATACCAGAGCTACCACCTCGTGCCGCTATCTCTTTGGTTACTGCAAAGCAATGTAGTAAGCTCATTTCCAAAACCGGGAAGTTTGTTTTCTTGATGATCCGCCCTCAGGGAGAGAAGAAGATCATGGCCACGACCTCCATATAGGGCCCCTCTGCATGACAACAACAAATGGACAAGGTCGTGGAGGAGTACCGGGACATATTCACCTCACCCACTGGGGTGCCTCTCCATTGTCAGGTCAGGCACCCCATCGATTTGACCCCAGGTGCGTCGCTTCCCAATGGACTGATCTATCGACGCTCTGTTATGGAGAATGATGAAATCAAGAGGCAAATTCAGGAGCTTCTACAAAAGGGTCACATCTGGCCAAGTTCATCACCCTATGGAAGCCCAATCGTGTTGGTACAGAAGAAGAATGGGACTTTGAGACTCTGGATTGACTACCGGGCACTGAACAAGATCATTATCCGGAATAGGTACCCAATCTCACAGATTGATGACCTCCTGGACCAGCTTAAAGGGGTGAAATATTTTAGCAAGATCAACTTAAAGTCCGGGTATCACCAGGTACCGATCGAACCGACCAATGTGTGGAAGACTTCCTTCAAAGCCAAGGAGGGCCTTTTCGAATGGTTGGTCATGCCTTTCGGGCTAATGAATGCTCTTGCAACCTTCATGAGACTGATGGATGACATATTGCGGCCATTCGCCAACTCATTTGTAGTAGTGTACTTGGATGGCATCCTGATATTCAGCTAGACTTAGGAAGAGCACCTCTACCACATCCGACAGGTCCTCTAAACACTATGACAACACAAGTTGTGTGCCAATTTAGACAAGTGCACTTTTGGCATGACCTAGGTTCAATATCTGGGATACATTATTAATGAGTGTGTGGTACATGTGGATCCAACCAAGATCCAAGTCATTCGGGATTGGCCAGCCCCAACTACTCTAACAGAGATTCATAGCTTTCTGGGCCTTGCTAATTTCTACCGCAGATTTGTGTTGGGATTCTCTCATATCACTTGGCCCTTGAGTCAAGTCACCAAGGGAGGAGCGAAAACAAAATTCTTTTGGTTGGAAACTCAACAGAAGGCGGTTGCAGAATTGAAACATCGCCTCTGTTGTGCCCCAGTGCTCACATTACCAGACTTGCAACAACCATTTGAGATCGAGACAGATGCCTTTGACTATGCTATTGGGGCAGTCCTTACTCAACAAAGGCATCCAGTTGCATATCACAGTGAGACACTGTCCGACACAGTCCGCAAATATCTCACTTATGACAAAGATATGTATTCCATTGTACAGGCTTGCCGACAATGGAAGCATTACATTTTGGGGAAGGAAACGATCATCCACACAGACCATTGACCCCTGCAGTTCATACAGACACAAGGGAAGTTACAGAACGATCGCCTTCAGAAGTGGTCCACATATCTACAACAGTTTCATTTGAACATCAAGTACAAGAAGGAAAGCACCAATAATGTTGCAGACTACCTCAGCCGACCACCAATCATGGTGATAACCACCGTGCTCAACTCTTGTGGGCACGAGACTTCTGATTGGTCGCTTCTCTACAAGAGCGATCCAGAATTCAGCCACACATACCAGACACTCTTGGAGGGAAACCAAGTTCCAAAATTTCACCTCCAGGATGTACTACTATGTCACATGGGACACCTTTGTGTTCTTTCAAGCGAGCGTGCCAAGATGATTTGGGAAGCGCACTACAGTCGGGTCGCTGGGCATTTCGACGTCGAGAAAACAGTGACAGTACTGTAGAAGTATTTCTATTAGTTGAACCTTCGACAGGACATCAGGAAGTACATCTGATCCTGCACTACCTGCGCCATTCCCAAACCATCCATCAAGACGCAAGGCCTCTATACTCTATTGCCTACCCCTAGTCGACCTTGGGAATCCATCTCCATGGATTACATGTCGGGCCTTCCTTCTACTAAACATGAAAACGACTATGTGTTTGTGGTCGTTGACAGATTCTTAAAGATGGCCATAATGGCTGCCTGCAAGAAGAATATCACAGCAGAAGCCACTACCAAATTCTTCTTTGAACGAGTGTGGGTACACTTTGGGATCCCACAGTCTATAATCTCAGACCAGGACAGCAGGTTCCTTAGTACATTTTCGTCTAGCCTATGGTCAATGCTAGACACTAAGCTCACAAAGTACATAGCTTTCCATCCCCAGACTGATGGCCAGATAGAGGTTGTCAACAAGATGATCGTACACATTTTCCGCATGTACAACTCAAAGCATCCACGCACATGGGATGAGAGCCTCCCCTATGTACAACACAGCTATAACCGGGCCCTCCACAACTCAACCAACCACATCCCCTTTAAGGTGGGCTTGGGATTCCAGCCACTATGTCCCATTGACATAGCCATGCCATTTGCAACTACTTAGGTTGATTCAGCTCATATCCAGTATGAATTTTCCAAGGCGAACAACTTCATTGAGCGCATTCAGCACATTCGCCAACAGGTTCATGCCATATTGGATAGATTTTGACATATTGGACAGATCCAATGCTAAGTACAAGCAGCGACATGATCAGCATCGGGTGCAACACAAATTCTAGGTGGGCGACAAAGTGTGGCTACATTTGCAGAAGGAGCGCCTCACTGGACCCCACCGCAAGCTTCACCGCTCCGATATGGGATATATACCATCACTAAGGCTGTTGGGGATAATGCCTTTGAGCTCAGTATTCCACCATTCCTTGGTCTGCACCCAGTGTTCAATGTGGACCGCCTTCGGCTCTACTTTCCACCTCTACTGGACACATTAGACGTGGCAAAACAACTCACACCAACAAAGTTAAACCCCGATTGCATGGAATAATCCACAACTGATTGGATTATGGATACACAAATCAAGAACACTCGCTAGCAAAAAATCCAGCTATATCGAGTTGTCAAAGCAGGCCAACACCTTCACTAGGGAAAGTGGCTCACCAGGGACAAGTTCAGCAGAAGTTTCCTCATCTCATGGAGGAACTCAACGCAATGGGGACCATTGCTTCATAAGGGAAGAGGGATTATCTAGGAGGATATTGGTGGCTACCCACCTAATCCACTTGGACCCCCACCATTGTTTCTTTCAGTTTTCCAGTTTCCTTAATTGTAGCACAATTTGCTATTTTTTGGCAGTTTTCGGGTCCTAAACTTTCGGAGCCGTTTTGAGGCCCTAAACGACGTTTTTTCAACATCGAATGGTCGGGTAAATATGAGTCCATTTTAGACTTGATGTCTATCTTTCAAGGATGTAGTCCTTAAACAGATCTTTCTAACAATGTATCATGTGCGTCAAATGGAGGTAGTATGCTAAAGTTACGACCCCGGGAAATTGATGTACCAGGTTACCCAATGGGGCCCACATTTTGGCGTTTCACCTCCTAGGGTTAGGTTTTTGGATGTGTAGGGTTTTCATTGTTTCTCAATAATATATAGGCCTTCGAGCCTCATTGTAACACATAGTTCAGAGGCATGTAGCCACCACATCTCTTCTCAGAGATAAGCTACCAGCACTCTAGCTAGTTTATTTCCATTCTGTATGTAAACCAGTTTCAGTTATTGATTAATGAAATGAAGTGTTATTTCCGCTGCATATTTGTTTCTATGGTTATTTGTGTATTCTGGTGCGTTCCTGCATAAATCCGGATCAATAAAGGTGTACTTAGTACTCTAGAGCATGATCACACTATTCAAATAATTGTGGACAACCTTCCTCTTAACATTTGACCTTACATAGATTCATATGCACATAAGGAAGAGATTGAATGTATCGTTCAAGAATTGCTAGAAGCTGACATCATTCAACCTAGCCAAAGACCTTATTTTCATAGGTGGCAATGGTTTACAAAAATGATTCTTTATGGTGTATGTGTCTAGATTATAGAGAACCCAGTCAAATCACCATAAAGATAAGTTTCCAATTCCTACCATTGATGAATTGATTCTTATAAAAGAAAAGAAACATTGTATTTAAAAAAGGAAGACTGTACATTTTGCTACTCTTCCAAGCACAACATCTAGGATATACCAAAAACAACGTAACGATGATGAAGTGTTAGATGAATTGCAGGGACCACTTTTGTTTACTAATTGGGATCTGTGTTAAGGATATCATTAAATTAGAGTGAGGAAAGAATAGATTTCCAAAACAACTTCTAAAATACATCTATGTCATTGTGAGATCTTGGTGATGCCTTTTGGGCTAGTGCACCTTCCACATTTCAAAACTTCATGAATTGTATGTTCAAAGCCTTCATCAAAATAATTGTGTTGATATTTTTTGATGACTTATTAATTTACAACAAATCTTGGGAGAAGCATATACAACATGTTAACATGGTCTTAAAATGATTGGAGGAGGAATGACTTCCAAGTGTGCCTCAGGGGTTCAAGAAGGAATATTTGGGGCATATTATATTCTAGAGGGAATCAAGATGGACCCTGACAAAATTAAATTTGTGATGGAATGGCCAAAGTCACAAAACACTAAAGAGACTTAGGGAATTCTTAAGATTGACAAGTTTTTCAAGAATTAATTGTAGCTCCTCTAACAAAATTACTTGAAATGATGGTTTTTTTGGACTCGAGAAGCAACCCAAGTCTTTGAGAAACTTAAGATGGGCATGTGTAACACTCTTATCATGACCATGCTCGACTTCACAAAAACCTTTATTGTGGAGTATGATGCCTTTGGGTATATCATTGGTGCATTTTTAATGTAAAAACAAAGGCCCCTTTCCTCTAAAAGATGCTACCTTTTAAAGGAAAGAACTTAACCTCATTTATGAGAAGCAAATGTTGGCCATACTACATTCATTTAAGAAATGACTTCCTTAGTTGATAGGAAGACACTTCAAGGAAAAAATAGAACATGACCATTTGAAAAACTTCCTAGAACAATGACTAATATCAAAAGAGCAACAAAATGGGTTACAAAGACGTTGGATTATGACTTTGAATTATGTGCATAAAACGGAAAGAGAATATGGTGACAAATGCATTTTCAAGAAAAGAAGAGGACATTAAGGCTTTACTTTGTGTTACTTTAATTCTACATTTTGATTGGGTGAAAGAAGGATGGAGCAGTAACAAGACTGGACTACATGGAATCAACAACTAGAACGTGACTCCAGTGCATTACATAAATTTGCGCGAACAACGATTCATTCTAGTATAATATTTGCCTATATTTATGTAAGAAATCCTCAAGGAGAAACTCATTTCTGAACTATACGGTTTTCCTATAGGTGGAGACTCCAATTTTCCTACAAATAGAAAAAATGTTAAGAAACCCTTAGAGCCCTTTAAATTTAATACATTTTGGCTTTAGGATAAGGAATTTATCAATATTGTCAAAGAGGAGTGGAGAAGCTACAATCCAAACAAATCCAACTCCACCATGCTACAATTTAATATTAATATTCCAAGGGTCGAGCAAACCACAACTAGTTGGAAATACTTCCTAAGTTGATATCATAGAGGTAGAGAAAAGCATTGGCAACTTATTTAAAAGGAACCTTGATGGCATATTTTTAGAAGAGGGCAAGGTTTTATTGAAGACTTTGTTAGAAAGGAAGAGGAACCCATTGGCATGGGAGGAATCCAAACAAAGTTAGAAGAGTTGGGTAGTGTGGGTGGCCCAAGGTAATGAGAACACTAAGTTCTTTCATAATTATGCTAAGGGTGGGGAGAACTTTAATGTCATGTGGGAGATGCCCAATGCTAACGGAAATAAGGCTTTTACTTTTCAAGAATTCGCCAATGGTGTAAGAAAATTCAAATAGTTACACAATGACACTAAAGGGATACACGTTGTTGAGATTTTAAAGGTTTTAGAGTATTTTCCTAGCTTTGTAGAAGATGATTCATATAAAGAATTGGCAATAGAGGTCTCTAGAGAGGAGATAAAGGAGGTCATTCACTCCTTCCAAAAAGATAAAAGTCCAACCTTGATGGATGGACCATAGAGTTGTTTTTAAGATTCTATTCTATGCTAGAAAATGATACTTTGACAAGAAAAGTTTTCAGGGTCCCTAAACTCAACCTTCTTGGCTTCAATTCCTAAAAAATTGTGTCCCTCGTGTTTTGAAGACTTCAAAACTCTCTCTTGATCAATGCTTGTAATTTGGGTTCTTTGTTGATCAACAAATCCACAATGTTGTAGGATTGGTCGAAGATGCATAACACAATTAAGAAAAAATTAATTGGCCACAATGGTATTTAAGTTTAGATCTTCAATGCATTTGACAAGACCAACTAGATGTACCTGATACTTATCCTTGTATGGCTTGGATTTAGTTTATCTTACATTAATTGGATTGAAGGATGTCTTATCCTCATTGTTTCTATATTCTAGTCAATGAAAAAATGTATAATTTCTCTATACCAAAGGATGTCACTTATCGCTGCTTCTTTTTCTCATTGTCATTGAAGAACTTAACAAGATTCTAAGAGCTCTTAATAGAAGAGGCAAATTAAAAGGTATTAGAATTGGAAATTATATATTATTAACCCATTTAATGTTTGTTGATGATGTGTTATTTCTTGGTGGTAGTTTTATTAGGGAAGATGTGTTCTTAAAAGAGGCATTAAATCTTTATGTGATAGCAACTAAGAAGTTTTCCATTTCCTTTTATGTGTTGACTGAAAGACATGAAAGGTCAATCACTCAAATTCTTCCATTCATAGTTCAAGCATTTAGAAAGGAATGAAATATTTTGGGTTTGTGCTTAAGGCAAAGGATTATGGTTATAGTCATTGGTTATGACTTTACTAGAAAGTAGGAAAAGGATCACACACTTGCGCACAAGGCAATTGTCACTATGAGGGTGTTTAGTATGGTTACATTTATTCTTAAGGCCACAAGTATATTGGCACTCCATGGCTTACATCCCAATAGATATTCTATAAGAGATTAGGAAAAAAGGTTTTCATTCACTATAGAAAGGTAAGGACAAAGGAGGCATCCCACTAGTCAAGTGGCAAAATTTTGCATAGCCTTGAGCACTAGATTAATTGGTTAACATTCATCACTTTGGGAAAGCACTAACTACTAAGAGCCTTTAAAGCGTGATCAAGCACTCAAACCTATGGCAACAAGTGATTTAAGCAAATACATAAACCATGTATTAGTTGAACATTGTATAACGTCAAGGGCAAAACCTATGGCATGGGAATCAATAATGTGGAAGGCATTAGTCTTGGCCTTTCCCCTCATTGGAAATTGGCTAGAACAAGTGTGAAATGGTATGAAGATCAAAATGAGGTAAATCTTGGATAGGAAGTAATGGTGGGCATAGATTATCAAACAAGCTAGTGGAGACCCTTGGAGCAACCAATTTAGCCGATGAGCGACGTCTCAGGGAGGCGACTGCAGCCTGAACCGGGGCTATGGCGTCGGGGATAGGGTTCCTACCACTGCCTTTCTTTGAATCCTGTCCTCCTCTCTGCTAAACATGACTCTGCCGGCATTGGAGGGTTATCATGTCGCTGTCGCTTTTTTCTTAAAGTGAAGGGTTTTGTTACTTAGTTTGTATGGATGGTTCAGTTTCTTCTTCTGGGTCCTCTCCTGTTTTTCTCTTGTCGAAGGTTTCTTTTATCTCTATTTTTTGTTCTGTTGGGAGTGCACTTGGGTGCCTCTAGGGTTTTTTCTTTCTTGGGGTTTGACTGTTCTTTACCTGGACCTGGAAACTGGAGTTCATCCTCCACGGTGGAGGACTAGTACCAACCAGTAGAAAAAAGTGGGAATCCTCAAGTTGCATGAGCTGGGTCTGGGTGGTCATCCTCCTTCTGACTTTTTCCTATTTTTTCAGTTACTACTAGATGGGTTTTCTTTGAGGGTTAGTCTAGAATTTGCTGGTCTTTATGCTCAAACCGACCTCTTTTTTTGAAGCACTTACGGGTGGTGTCAGATGGTTTTGAGTTACGTCGTTGGGTTACCCTTCTAGAGCTTCCGGGTTCTAAGGGTTTTATTCACCGGCAGTCCACTCAGTGTCTGCAGGTGTCCTTCTTGTTACCTTGTCGGCATTTGGGGGTTTCTTCCGTCACACAGGACCTTCTCTAATGATGTTTTGTCTTGGGTTCTTTTCGAAGGGTTGACTCTTTACGAACCCTTGGTGGTCATCTCATTCTGGAAACCTCTGCGTGGTCATCACGTGGTTCTCCTTCTTGTTTGTGCCACTCCCATACGTGGTTTTTGGCTTTTCTGGTGACCTATCGAACTCAGCCCTCGACGGTTGAGGTCTTTTCAAGGACCTGGTGTTGAGATGGAAGAAGATTTTCTACCTTCCCAGTTGCGCAGCCGCCATCGCAGGACTGGAAAGGCTCACAAAGTTCGGGAGGGCAAATTACGTTTTGTTCTTGGAAGGGACATATTCATGGACAGGGTAGAGGCGTTATGCACTAGTGCCCTTATAGGAAGACTGGAATATACTCGGATGGGAAAGAACGACTGGCAAATCTGGGCCGCTGAAAATTGGAAACCTCTCTTCTCGTATACTCCTTCGATCAGTTTGTTAGCCAGAGGCTGGATAGTTATAGTGTTCTTGGAAGAGGCACATGCTCTGTCTGTTCTTAACTCCTTATGGCGCATTCGAGAGGGGTCTCTAGTTCTAGACCGCTGGCATATACACTTTGACCCACAAAGAGAACGTGTCAAGAAACGACATTTGTGGGTCCTTCTTCCTGGTTTGCCGCTCCCACTGTGGAACCGCGAAGTAATGGAGGGTATTGGGAATACAATTGGGAGATTCCTCGCCATTAAAGATGACTTCCTTCACTCATACGACAAATGGATGGCCAAAATCCTTGTGGAAATGGATTTAACCACAGGACTCCCAGCCGAGATTGATATCATTTGTCTCGAAAGGATTATACATCAAAGGCTCGACTATTTAAATGTGCCCTTCCGATGCAGTAAGTGCAGAGCTGTAGGCCACCACCTCCAAAGGACCTGTTCGGAGATCAGAAAAGGGAATGCTTCTCTTGTCACCTCACCTCTCTCTCAGGATCGCGTTCTATCTCCCTCACCTATTACTATGGTCACTGTCGAAGACGAGCCCACAAAAGGTATGCTTTCTCAGGCTTGCTCCTTCTTTGATGATGCAACAGAGCAAGATCTCTTGTTTCTTGATTATGTCACAGCCTTGGGCCCCTCTTCGTGTTCAGCAGAGAACTCTGAGTCTCGGGTTCATGACTCTTCACCTGTTAAGACTCCTTTAACCACTTTAGAGGAGGAAATTCCTCCCTCTATGTTGTCGATCATGCCAAAAGAACCTTGGCCTCCTTTAACGGATTCCCATCTTTCTCCACCACTCTACTCTGTGATGCCTTCTATTTTTACGGACTCAGACTTCCCTCCCTTACCTGGCTCCAGACCACCCTCTGCTCCTTCTCCTCCTCGCAATCTGGTTACCACACCCTCCTTTGTGGATCCCTCTCTTCAAACTTCTTTGGATATTTTCACTGACAAAACACCTCAATCTCCCTCGATCCTCCCTTTGGACTCTATACGCTTTCAGAATGTGACTATTCGGAGAAAAGCGAAGAAAGCTCCTCCTTCCTCCTCGAACTCCCCTCCTTTACCNCTCCCTCGATCCTCCCTTTGGACTCTATACGCTTTCAGAATGTGACTATTCGGAGAAAAGCGAAGAAAGCTCCTCCTTCCTCCTCGAACTCCCCTCCTTTCCCCTCCATTATACTCCTCTGTCATCAAGGCTGAAGGAAGCTGCTCGTAATGTCCAACCCTCCCCCTCTTGGGCCCTTAGAGCAAAGAAGCCTAGATCTTCTGGTACTTAATGAAGATCCTTTCCTTTAATGTTTGTGGCTTTGGAGGCCTGGCCAAGCACAAAAGCCTCCAGAACCTTTTTGTTTCTCTTTCACCTGATCTTATCATCTTACAAGAAACTATGACCAGCTCGCACCCAGCTCTTTTGGCCTTCTCTAAATTGCGCCCAGGATGGGAATATTGTGCTCTGAGCTCCTCAGGGCTCTCGGGGGATTTACTAGCGGCTTGGAACCCACATTATTTCAAGATAAAAGCCTTCAGAACCGTGGCCAGGATTCTCCTTAAAGCTCATGTCCGGGGTTCCTCATTGAATCTCTCTCTTCTCAACTGTTATGGGCCTTATACCAATCGGGAAACTTTCTGGGATTCGGCTGATCAAGGTGATCTTCTCATCCAACCTAATTTGGTTTTAGTTGGTGATCTTAATCTCACCTTAAATTGCTCTGAAGTCTGGGGTAAAAAGGCTCGCCCTGATCCTCTCGGCCCCTTTTTCACTCACCTTTTCTCTTCTCATCAGCTTGTTGACATAGCCCCTGACTTTGCTGAACCAACCCGGCGAAATGGCCGCTCGGGTGATGATGGAATTAGTAAAAGACTGGATAGATTCTTGCTTTCCTCTAGCCTCATTGACCTTCTTCCTCAGCAAAGGGTTTGGGCTTTTCCCTTGGCCATCTCGGACCATTATCCAGTTATCTTGGAATGGAGGGAGATCTCTTCTCCTTGTGTCTTTCCTTTCAAATTCAACCACTCTTGGCTAGCTTTTGACGATTTTGTTAATATGATAAAAAAAGAGTGGCCTCTCCTCACCCTTGATCCCACCGATTCTGGGATGGACTCCTTTTCGTTGAAGCTTAGGATTTTGAAAACGAAAATCAAAGAATGGACCCATCACAAGTCTCTTGAGTTGAAAGATAAGAGTATTATTATTGAGAGAGAGATCCATAATATTCTTTCCTCTTCCCAAACAGGTATCTTCTCCTCGGAGACTCTCTCCTCTCTTAAGGATTTGCAACAGGATATGAAAAAGTTAAGGGATCATGAGATCCTTTCTGCCAAGCTTAAAAGTAGGATGATTTGGACATCTTTGGGTGACTCCAATACCAAATTTTTCCATTCTGTAGCTACTGCTTGGAAAAATCATAACTCGAGTTGAGGTCTGGAGGATGAGGAGGGCAATGTGGTTGAAAGTGACCAGGATTTGAAAGACCTAGGTGTCAGGCACTTTAAAAGGATTTTCAGTGATGATAACCTTACTACTATTTCAGCTCAGCTGAATGTGATCAGACTCTACCCATCCTATTTTTCCTCTGAGGAGCAGACAACCTTTACCTCCAAGGTTACTCTTTTGGAAATGGAAAGGGCCCTCAAGTCTTTCAAGAAATACAAATCTCCAGGGCTTGATGGTTTCCCTGTAGAGTTTTTTCTAGCTTTTTTTGATCTTTTGGGGGATGAACTGATGAATTTGGTGGAAGAGTCTCGGCTATCTGGGAAGGTTCTGCCCTCTCTCAATTCGACTTTTATCACTCTCATTCCTAAAAAAAACAAACCTTCAACCTTTGCTGATTTTCATCCTATCTCACTTTGCAACTTGATCTATAAGCTGATAGCTAAGGTTGCTGCGAGTCATCTTAAACCCTTACTTGACAAATTTATTTCTCCTCAGCAGTTTGGGTTCCTCAAAAACCGTCAGATCTCAGAGCCTCTGGCCATTACGCAAGAAGTTCTCCACTCTGTCAAATCCAGGAACAAAAGTGCCCTTGTCCTCAAACTTGATCTCACCAAAACCTTTGACAGAGTCAACTGGTCATATATGAGGCTCATTCTTCTGCAAATTGGTATGCCTCTGAAAGGAGTCAACTGGATAATGGGTTGCCTAACCTCGGTCAATTTTGCTCTTCTTATCAATGGCTCCCCCTCTCATTTTTTTATGGCCTCTCGTGGAATCAGACAAGGATGTCCACTTTCTCCTCTTCTTTTTATCCTTGTGATTGAAGGACTTGGCCTTCTTATTGATGATGCTCGCAGACATGGTCTGGTAAAAGGGATCAAAATTTCGAAATACCTATCCCTTACCCACCTCCTATTTGTTGATGACGTGATTCTTTTTTGTTTTGGTTCTTGTGAAGAATGGATAGCTTTCAAAGTTTTATTGGATACCTTTTGCGAAGCATCAGGAATGCTCATAAACTCATAGAAGTCTTGCTTTCTGTACAACAATGCTGATGATGAGACTTTAAACAGAATCTCTCGCTCTTTGCCATTCAAAACCCAGGACATTTTGTTGGGTTTAAATTATCTTGGATATTTTATTAAACCCTCGGGTTATTTTGTAAAAGATTGGTTATGGCTCATTAAAAAGTTTGAGAATAGGATTCAACATTGGTCCTTCAAGCTTCTTTCTCTGGGTGGGAGGCTGGTCCTTATTAGGGCTGTTCTGACCAGCTTACCGGTGTACTGGTTGTCATTAGTCCCCTTACCGAAATCCATTTTGAGGAAACTCAGAAGTTTAATCTTTGACTTTCTTTGGGGCTCCACGGGGAATAAGAAAAAATTCCACCTTGCTGATTGGACCTCTTTATCCAAGCCTACTTCTCAAGGGGGCTGGGGTATTAAAAATTTAGAATGGTTCAGCACTTCCTTAAGACTTAAATCTTTTTGGCTTGCTCTATGCGGCAATGGTATCTGGTTCAAATTAGTTTCTGTGAAATATTTAAAGAAGAATAATGTCCTGTCATGGATTCGATGCAAAGCTTTCTCTGCTATGGGTGTCTCTGTTATTTGGAAAGGCTTCATCAGCACTATTACTTGGCTTGGCAAGGGACTACCTTGGATGGTAGGTAATGGTGAAAGCATAAAGATAGGTGTGGACCCGATCACAGGTATGGGCACATGTTATATATTGCCTCAGGATCTCCGCAATTACCTAGAAGATTACGGGATAATATCTCTTGCACAAGCCAGAAATTACTCAGTTAAAGCCCAGAACTATTGGCTCTTTGCCACGGACTTGGATCCTGGTGGAGAATGGCATACTCTTTGGGATGAATATGTTAAGGGGCTGGAACATGGGAGGATCCGTCTCAGGTCTTCTCTTGATCGTTTTCTATGGTCTTACAAGAATTACTCAGGATCTATATCCGCGGCAATGGTATATGAGTGTGTGGTGGATCACTTTAAGGAGCCTGATTTGGATACTTCTCTTGTTTTTTAGGTTCTATGGAAATATAATATACCTAAAAAAATCCATTGCTTTATATGGCTTCTCATAAAAAAATAAAGTATTAACATGGGATCAGCTCATTAAACGTGGCTTACAGGGTCCTAGCCGCTGTCTGCTCTGCAAAAAAGAGGAAGAAACGGCCTAGCATCTGTTCTTGGAATGCCATTTTACTAAGAACACCTTCGCAGCTGTATTTGAACACTTTGACTCTGGATCCTTTAAAAAAGCATCCTCTGGAACTACTGTTCGATTGTATCTGGAACATTGGGTTAGAGATCACTCTTTGGACCATCCCAAGTTATACCTGTCGTTTTTCACCTTATGGTCTATTTGGAAACACAGGAATAATTGTATCTTCGAGGGAAACAATCCAGCGATCTATCCAATCCTTCACCGAATTGATATGCTCTTCCATTCATACTCTGTGCCTGTCAAAAAGATTAAAAACAGAGTGGTAGGATTGCCTCCAAAGATGGAGTATCCTTGTGGGTTTTTTGATGGTGTAGCCGCCAAGAACATAGGGGGGGCAGGCTTTATTTTGTATATGAGAAGCTCACATAGCATACATTTCTCCATGGGTTGTGGAAGAAGTACAAACACTAAATCAAAGCTGATGGCTCTATGGGCTTTGCTCTCTGTCTCAAAGTCTATGGGAATCCCTCTTCACTCTCTATTCGGAGACTCCCTTGTCATCATATCATGGGTTACAAGAAAAGGCACGTTGAACATACCTCATCTAAGACATTGGTGTGATGATATAAGAGAATTACTACATAACTTTCCAGATATGATCATGAAACACATATATCGTGAACATAACCAAATTGCCGATAGTCTCTCAAAATTGCACTCTCTCTTGATTCATGCTTTGGGAATTTCCAGGAATATATGTTTGGCAAGATTACTGATCATGATAATTTTCAGTTATATTAGTATGTGCTGGCCCATTAAGCACTTTTTTATGTTGTCATTAACTGGGATCTAAGCAATCCCATGAAGAGACGTTCAGTCGTCTTCTTATGCTCATGATTTATGTTACTTTTGCTCATATCAGGAAATTGATAAAAATCTGACCTGTCTATACAGGAGTGATGATAAAAGCCTGCAATACAACACGCTGTGTCTCTATGACCATGGTATGATGACGAAGACTCGTTGAGTCAAGAGGACCCCTTGCTGAACCTATCTATGGAGATAGTCTTTGACTGAATGTATATGATTATCTTTGATTCAATAGAATATCAGGATCTGGTATTTTTTCTGCTGAAAAAAAAAAGTTAGTGGAGACCCTTGGACAAAAAGGAATAGTTTATATCATTGATGCATCAAAGCAAACATGGATGTCTTGAAACAATGCTAAAAACAAGTAGTAGACCTTGAATTAGATGGCCAAATGGGAAATCAATGATATCTATTGGTAAATAGATTGATTGTGTGTTCCATAAAACTGAGTGTTGAGGAGGGTGTTTTTTCATAAGACCCCACTATTGTATACGCAACAAGTTCTCAATTCTAAATACAGGGACTGTTTTTCTATGTTCACAAGGAATGTTGGTGGTGGAAACCAATTTGGAAACAAAAAACACCCTTGAAATCCAAACTTCACTTTTTGTTGGCAATGTAAAGCTCCCACATGTGACATCCTCTAAAAGGGAGCTTGGCAAGGGTCTAGTTTTTGCATCCTATGCAAAGTTAGCGAGGAAACCATTAAGCACATTCTTGCACACTACACCTTCACAAAAGAGGTATGAGTTATAGGTAGTCTCTCTCACTGGGATTACTGGGTCTTAAGAGGGTAATGGATGAAGACCATGTTGTAGCAAATCAAAGAACTGTCCTAATAATATCTTGGAGTTTATGGATCACCAATAATTTTGTGCTCTTACAAACATTTTTCACTTACTTGGAGGTCTTTTACAAAATCAAAATTACTTACAAAGACATCAAATCAAGCATCCACTCCAACAAAAATCACTAAGACAGATTCGGGTGTTAGAAATTGATCATAGAAAAGCCTAGGAATTATTTGATGGTACAAATGAAGGGAATCCTAGACTCAATGCACTTATGGAGCTCTGTTTCTGACATAATTTTATTTACTCTTTTAAATTGACCCTAGAAATCGATAACAACAAATAAGTAGAGCTCTTTGCCCTGAGCTCACCCCTAAGATTGGCTCCATAAAAGAATGTAGGTAGACTATAGGTTTTTGGAGACTCAAAATTGGTGATTGATAGGATGTAATGCATAAGCTCTAGGGCCACACTTGAATCAAATTAACAGTGCTAGCGGTTAGTTTATTGCAATCAACATCTAACATAATTAAATAATCAAATTAACAATGTCATTGGTTAGTTTAATGCAATCAGCAAGTAACATATTTAGATAGAGCACTAATGAGTTATCCAAGGCTAAAGTAAATGGATAGATCAAAACATTTGGTCAGAAGAACTCAATCTGAATAGGGATCTTATTCCTTTCTCGTTGCGATTTTATTTTTTATGTTTAATCGATGCACTGTTAAAACTATATTTTCTATTTTTCTTGCTATGTGTCCTCGGCTTTTATTAAAAACGTATCCATAGGCTTCCAAGCATTTTCATGAAAAAAAAGGTTATATAAACAATATTATACCATTTTTATTATAAAAAAAAATTAAACAATATTATATGGACATAAAATGAATGTAATCTGCTAGATTTCTATAAAACTCACTTCGCACACATTTTGAATGTAACTTTATTCTTCTTACATATTCTACTAAGATATTTTAATCCCTCCATTTTACAATTTTGTAACTTAATGGATCACATAGATTGAACAATTGAAAAAAATAACATAAATTAAAAAATTAAATAAAGAATGCCCATCAACAACAATGTGAACATACAAAAATGTACAATATGTCCTTCATGTATAAGTACATATTTTACTAAAATATTATAATCCCTCCATTCTACAATTTTCTACAATTTTGTAACTTAATGGATCACATAGATTGAACAATTGAAAAAAATAACATATATTAAAAAATTAAATAAAAAATGCCCAACAACAACAATGTGAACATACAAATATGTACGTGTCCAACATGTATAAGAAGTAACACTTAATTTACAACTCATAGTGCCATGTATTTCATGTGTACACATGTTAACACTTATTTTAAAAGTTATATGTTAACACTTATTTTAAAACTTATATAGTGCCATGTATTTCATTTGTACACATGGTAACACTTATTTTACAACTTATGGTGCCATGTATTTTCATTTGTACACATTGTGACTCGCAATCTACGACTTATAGGCGATGTACTTAATTTGCCCATGTAATGGCGTTTATTTTACATGTTACGTCATTTATAAATATAATTAATTTCCTCAATTAAAAAGCAAGGACCTTTAGTGACTTTATTTACCTTCTAATGTGTAACATCTATTTTGACAGATGTGTGTCAATAAACAGTAAGCACTAACCATTACACGGTACACCGCCCACGTTATTTATCCGTAGTGAGTGATGTCTATATTACCACTGTTTGTTTATAGATGCAATCAATTTTCCAATAAAACTGCAAAGAATAATCATTGCATGGCCCTTATTCATAATTCAATATATGTAAAAAAATGACCAAAAATACAGGTAATCGTATATACTTCATTAATTTTATTTATAATGGATCAAAAAGCTAATGCAACCAAAACAAAGATGAATTGTAATGATATGGTACCCATCATGTTGTTATTATAAATAGACTAACCAGTACATATCTGGTAGATGACGCCCCAAAATACAGCTAGTAATTCCTCTCTTAATTGATTTATAATGAATGAAAAAAACTAATTCAACAAAAATGAGAATGAATATAACTTGTAATGGAATGATCTCCATCCTGTTATTATCATTTGAATGACAGTTTTGCTATGAATGTGCATTTAAATTAAACAAAAATGAGAATGACTGTAACTTGTAATGGAATGATCTCCGTCCTGTTATTATCATTTGAATGACAGTTTTCTATGAATGTGCATTTTAAATTAGTGAAATAGTTTAAATCAGACTTTGTTGAAATAACGACAACCAACCAACCAGAAAAAATGCTAGTAACCTCAAAAAATAAACGTTGTCATTCATGCCCATGTTCAATTTATTGCTCCAGTTCTTTTTCCTAATTATGCCCTTCAAAATCTCTATTATTCAAGAACATTAGAAAGCATTTGAAGCGAGCGTGCCAAAACAAAATCAAAGTATATCGATGGTTCCTATGCAAAAGCCTGTGAGAGAGACCCATCTTGGTCTCACGTTGAGATGGAAGTTCGATGATACAAATGGGGTTTGTATGTTAAGACAGATTCTGAGTAGCACCCCAATTTAGAGCTTCACCAAGTTGGATGGTACAGACGAGGCTTGGATATTGAGACAGGCTCTATGTAACTCCCTAATTTATAGCTTCACGAAGTTGGATGGTACCGATGAGGCTTGTATATTTAGACAGGTTTGTACCAAGCAATTAAAAATTGTGTATGATTGACTTAATCAACACAAACCATTTTCCTTCTTCAAATTCACTAATACATCACTTCTTAGCTTTAGCGTGTATCCTATAAAGGTGGTCGGAAAACTCCTGTCGACTTCATGGAAAAGACTTTGCTTTGTTGAAGGGCAGCCTAGCACACCGCCATATTATTGCGGCGGCGGCTAAATATATGGGGGAGTGCAATTCATGTCTGAAAATTTTGACTGGGTTTTGTTACTACGGCCATAGAGAATGCAAAATTAATCAGGGGCAATTTTTTTTGTATTATATCAGCGATTCAGGAAATTAGAGAACGATTTTTATCATTATGCTTCCATAAAAGGCCTTGAATTACCCAAAAGGTATGTTTGGCACACAGTTTATAAGAACACAATTTCCAAAAATATAATCGCCTAAAATGTGACTGAAAATTCTTCCAACTGTTGAAACAATTTGACAGGATACCCCAGCGATAAAAGAACTGATCCAGTAAACTTGTATAACAAGGTTTGTTCGAGATAAATCTGTACAAAATGCACAATAAACCGTGACAAAAATTGCCCATTTATTTACCATGAGACCTTTACTGACATGAAAATATTTGGGGCTGTCAATATAATCTTAAGCCGCAGAATGTCTACAAAAACTGCATATACGAGGTTGATAGAGCTTCCCCGGAGATGTTCACAATTTCATACAACTTACTCCAGAAGGGAGAGGGGGATTACATTGAACTAAATACAATGAGATTACTATCCAAAACAAAAAACCTCCTGCTCACCTATAATAGAAGGAAAGCATTTTAAGTCAATATATGGACAAAACAGTGATCAAAAGTCAAAGAATAGTATCAGAATGGTAAGAAAGATGTGGGAAAAAAAGATCCACCAGTTAAATAACTGCCTCGAAGAGGAATGAAGTTGCTTTTAGCCCGCTCAATGCTACAACTCAGGCATGTTCATCCTCCAAACATGCCCTGGTCAGCTGCACCAGCTTCAAGTATTGATGTACTATGATGATGAACCATGAACCATCGTCCATTATGAAATTCATATATGTTTGTTACCAGAAATGGCTCTAAAGCAGCATTAACATACTCTTTCAATGTTACCCATGCCATGTCACCAACAACCCTCACCCGCATATCACTTAGCTGGCATTCATATGGTTGATTCCAGTTAAATGCTAGTTCCCAACTTTCCATTACTGCAACATACCTGTAAAATTAATAGCCATTTCTGAATAAATCAAAACTCAAAATGTAAATTTTGCCCAATGTATTATATTCTTGTCATGCAATATATAACACAATCAAATTTAAGCAATTCTAAAAATTGAGGTAAAAGACAACCACGAGGGGCTAGGGGACGTGTCCCTCAAGTACTGAATGATGTGAGGATGGATGGATGGATCAAAACCACACCCAACCCATTCCTGATGCAGTGGAAAGGAGACATCCCCTATTATTGGAAAATGTTGGAACATTCAACATCCCTTGACCCCACAGAGGGACATCCCTCAGCCCTACGGGACATCCTGCAGTCCCCTATGATGGGGCTGCCCCCACCAATCAAAAAAACATTTAAAGATACCTTTTTTACTCTTTAAAAAAGGACCCCACTGAACTATTTTAACCTTCCAACACATCTCTAGACCCTAAAAAGGTATTTTGTGAGTAAAGAGAGCCAAAGGGCAAACGGCAGCAAGAGGACATCAACATATTGGTTTGCTCCTTGTTTTTTGTGGTATGATTATTCCATTATGTGTGATCATTTGACTTTGATTATTTTGATATAGCTTTTATCATGATGTATGATTGAAGGATGAGTGAATGAATATGTAAGATTCATGGTCCTATCGATATTTATGATTTATCTATGTTTGTAATTACTATTAGTGTTTCACTTTCAGGGGAATCCCCCATATTCAGTACCTTGCTGTGTTCCCTGAAATATGGAGGTCTCTCTATCCATCCGTTATTTTCATCTCCCCATCCCACCTTCCCTTTACCCCTATAAATCAAAGTCAATTGTTAAAAAATCTTACCCAGATAAAAGCAGACCACGTGGATGAACACACTTCACGTAATCTGCCCTTAGCCAGAGGCGACTCATACCCTCTATATTTTTTGCCCTTAAAATATTGAAGTAGTCTGCATTCACATCTACAACAGCTTTTGTTGCTGCATAATATGATTTCCAGCCATTTGGTGGGGATACAGTACCCTGCTCTGTTGTGAAGTCCTGATAACAAAAGCCAATTGATATTAGTACAGGTTCCGAGACATTTATTACTAAAAGTGCATACTACAATCTATGTTTTGGAGGAAAGGAAAAGGGATTTCGATCTACAGAATGCTTTCAAAGGTTAGAAGCAAATCAAAAGTAAAGATAATGCTTGTATTCTGATCTTTACATTGTTTCCCAGTAAGGAACTTTTAACCAAATGAGCTAAACAACCCCCTTGTGCAAAAATGCAAAAAATTAGAGCCATAAACTTTTATTTTTATGATCCACAAAATAAAATATTGCAACTAGAGCATCAGTCATTTGTCTGTTTCTCTTGGAGCCGATTTTTATGTAAATTGCTAAGTCAGATTGGAACCCAAATTATAACAAAAATAACAGGAATAATGCCTAACGATGTAGTATATAAAGCAACAGAAAGACATGGACTAATATCCATGATATTATATATCCCCGTCTTATTGTGAAAATCAATGAATAAGACATTAGATGTTCTTAATGGAGGTTTTACTACTGAAACCTCGAAATTTTTATCACAAACTGAGCTATGAAACCAGCGAGCTCTGCCTCTCTAATTATAAATGAATATGACCACTTCTGCCTAGAATTATTTTGCTAATATGCTCTTAACTGCATACAGTCCATGGAAGCTGTGTTATTTCCAGTATTTTACCTGACCAATCTGGGTGGGATGATTGCTTCTCACTCGGACTTTTTGCCAGCAAGGAACAACTAGAAAGCATATTGAAAATTCTACAATTAAACAGAAGAAAATGGACCACAACTCACGGTCACATAAGACTTTCACCAGCTTTTGAGATTGGTTTATATCTAGCCTCCAGAGTGTAGCAGTATGTAGAACTTAGAAATCCTTCCTGAATACAATTTCCGGCTTCCATGAAGAGCACCTAAAGAAGGATTCAGCACTGAATTGTCCTTGCAGCATTAGCAAATAATGTCATCAAAATACCAGATGCCCACAGTAAACTAGAGATGTGCAAATTTTTCTTTGCAGTTAGATTGATATCCCCAACTTTATAAAGCTTTTAGGCAATTTTTCCATCCCGGCCACTTATGCATGAGGAGTTCAACCTCAACACTCTTGTTTTTTATTTTAAATATCAAGTGTCAAAGCAAGGGTTCAATCTTGATCAGCGCTGTAAAACTCTCCAAATTCTCATGATTTTTCCAAATTTTCCAACTTTTTCAGGTCTCCAATTTTGGCAATATTCTTCAGAATTTTGGAACACCGATCTTGATTGCAATCTCTTTTAATATTATGATAGCCTTTTTGTAATTTTGTATTAATCATTTACTTCATGTTTTTCCACTTTGTTTCATATACCCACCATTGGACATGGTTTC
Source organism: Pseudotsuga menziesii (assembly GCA_001517045.1). Classification (NCBI taxonomy): domain Eukaryota; kingdom Viridiplantae; phylum Streptophyta; class Pinopsida; order Pinales; family Pinaceae; genus Pseudotsuga; species Pseudotsuga menziesii. The sequence continues at coordinate 280,771 of LPNX010721695.1, read as the reverse complement.
CCCCTTTTTGAGGCAGTGAAATTTGCATATGCTTCTACCAAAAATATTCAGGGTAATAGCAACAACTCAATACAGAGGAAAAGATGGTCTGTGGAGACAATTGCTAACTACAAGTCAGCTCAACTTCCCTTTAAATTTCTCTAATGATAGCATCTTCATCTGAAACTAAACAATGTAACCATTCCTCTAAAACATGTTTGAACACTGGTGCCAGTTGATTCAAATTCTTTACAAAAAAAGTATATCATTTACATCTGAACACCGAGTTTCTGAAGTTAGTCCAGGAACTCCCTTTAAACATTTTCAGGTTTTGAAATAATCAATACTATTTCCATGTAATCAAATTATGATTTCTTACTAATGGAATGCAAAATACATTAACATAATATACATTTCTATATATATTACAGAAATATTGCATTGTAGACAAGGCTTTGTGACCAGAGAGCAGCAAGCTCGTCAAGTCTTTTTGTAATTTTGTATTAATCATTTAATTCGTGTTTTTCCACTTTGTTTCATATACCCACCATTGGACATGTTTTCCCCCTTTCCGAGGCAGTGAAATTTGCATATGCTTCTACCATAAATATTCAGAGTAATAGCAGCAACACAATGCGGAGGAAAAGATGGTCTGTAGAGACATTTCCTAACAACTACAAGTCAGCTCAATTTCCCTATAAAATTTCTCTATAATAGCATCTTCATCTGAAACTAAACAATGTAACCTTTCCTCTAAAACATGCCTGACCACTGGTGCCAGTTGATTCAAATTCTTTACAAAATAAGTATATCATGAAGACTGAGTTTCTGAAGTTAGCCCAGGAGCAATCAAATTATGACTTCTTACCAATGGAATGCAAAATACGTTTACATAATATACATTTCTAGAAATATTACATTGTTGACAAGGCTTTGTGCCCAGAGAGCAAAAAGCTCATCAAGCCTTGGGGATTTTCACCTGGTGTGGGAATGACCCCATCTTAGTTTTAAAAAGGGGATGGTTGTCCCCAAAGTCTCTTTGGGATCTTTACAAAAGTGAGCAAGAGTCATGATTACTGACATGAAATCTGGAAGATATATAAACCAGACTTGCACCGAAGTCTTTAAAAAAAAATCTTATATTTAATATTTACAGCCACACCCACAGATGGTTTTGAACCCAGGTCTCCACTTTAATACAAGCCCAATCACCTCACTGTTTGCCATTAGACCACACGAACAAAAAACACTCGAGCTATCTGAGAAGTGGACCAGATAACATTATGAGAAATTTCTTGATGAATACTTGCAAAGGACTAATATGAAATCCTCCAGTACTCTGAACATCCATTTTATGAACAGAAATAAACTCAAACTCGTTGCATTCGAGAAACAGAGGAAAACAGTAACAGATCAGGTTGAATCAATATGCAAGAGATGTAGGACTTTGTCATTGCTTTCAGGAAACAGAGGAAAACAATAACAGATCAGGTTAAATCAATATGCAAGAGATGTAGGACTTTGTCATTGCTTTCAAAAATGTGCAAAGAAAACATACTCACATTATGGGTGTAAAATAGCAATTCATAGAGACGATAATTGTAATCTCTCAAAGGCAGCAAAACATAAAATTTAAATATCCTAGCATGCAGAGTTCAAAGAAGTCTATAACTGCTGTCCATTGTCAGTTGTAAAAATCATTTCAATACACAGATTCAACTTCTTAAAGTGAAAACTGTACAAAATTTGAGGATTCCACTTTTTTCCTCACTGGTGATGATTAAACAATTTGAGCCCAAAGTTATTGTCCAAATTAGAGCAGTTGCCAGAGTGACCCTAACAGTTGATGATCTGTCACTTCTTCTCAGACTGCTGAGGCGATTGCCAGGCTTGCACAAGAGCTTGGCATACCCACTTCTTGATTAATTCTCGCTATAAGGCCCACAGAGGACACATCTTTTATCGCGATTCGAAATATCTCATCATCCATCTTATGAATAAGCTTCACTTGCTCCTCTAAGCTTTTCTCTGAATCGGTGTTGGCCACAGTGAAGTCAGTCAGCCACACTTTTGCTTATTTTTCAGAAACATCAAGGATTTTATCAAATCTCCTAGCTAGAACAGTCTTGACATTCAAAGCTTGGGCTTCAAAGTCTTCTTTGATTTTGAATTTGCCATTGCACGTCAGCACTGGGCCCCACAAAGAACTTATTGTATCGCCTAACCTGGCAATGTGCCAATCCTTTTAGACTCTAATTTTGCATCAACTGCTTCAACACTGACAGCCAGTAACTCCCACCTCCTTGTTTCTCTTTCAATCTCACATTGGCAAGCAACTTATGCTTTTTTTGTCCATACTATTCATAGCCTTGAATTTTGAAAGAGTAGCAACCGTATCTGCTTTCAAAGTCTTCATCTCAAACCAATTATGTTTCTAAAATATGATTGACAGAAGAAATTTGTGAGCTATATATCTAGAGATCTGCTAGCAAGTTCACAAGCATTCTCAAACACCTTTGTCATATCCTCTAGGTGATTGACAGCCACCCTTGTAAGACTTCTAATCAGGGCTACAGAAGCTACGGCCCTTCTTTCAGCTTCCAGAGATTGGTCATGGTTTGCAAAGGGGGCTTTTAATGATATTGGCACTTTATACAATGGCTAAGGATTCAAAAATACTTTCAAGCTTTATAAATTTATTTCTTAGTTCCTCAATTTCTATGTCATGTTACTCCACTTTTAATTCCAACAAAGCACCAGTAGCCCTAATGACAACCAAAATTTAATGGAAAAAGTCAGCAGAGAGGAGCCGTTATCCATATTAGAGAGTTTTCAGAAAGACATGAGCCTGGGTCCAGATGGAATGCCAATAAAAAATTAATGGAAAATATCAACAGAGAAAAGCTGCTATCCATGTTAAAGAGTTTTTAGAAAGAAAGAGCCCATGTCCAAATGGAACGCCAATCAAATTCTTTTTGGGCTGTTCTGAATTCATTGAGAAAGATTTCTTAGAATCCAGGGCTACAGAGAAGGTATTGCCAGCTTTGAATGCAACATTTATAGCACTCATACGTAAGACTGATAATCCATTGTCTTTTAAACAGTTCAGGCCAATATCATTATGCAATTGTATATATAAAATTATTTCAATAATCATGGCCAAAAGACCAAAGACCATATTGTGATGACACCTGGAGGGATATTCCAGTTTCAAAAGCAGTGGCTGCAAAAACTATGTGGAGGCTAATCCAGCAGAAAGGTCTTTGGTGCACTTTGGTTCATATGAAATGTATTTTTCCAGCATCTATAGGTTAAGAAATCCTATTAAAAATACATAAAATGTATCCGTAATTTGGAGAGCTTTAGTGGTAGCATTTCCTTTGGTTGGCAATTGGTTGATATGGTAAACTGGAAGAGGTATCAAGGTCGAGGTGGGTCTAGATCCATAGATTGGAAGTGAGGAAAATTTCAGACTTCCAGATCACATGATTTCTTACTTGCAAGCCAGAGATATTTGCAACTTGTCTCAAATTCCAAACCCTGTTAATTTAACCATTTGGCATCGGGGATGGATCTCACGCAGAACTTTGGGCTTTAGAAAGGTAGAATAAATTATCTGGGAGCACTACTTAAAAGGGCTACAGCCTACCAGCTAGCAGTATTCACCTTAAAGATGAGGAAACTTTGATATAGTCAAAAAAACTCAAGTGGAAATTACTCACCTAAGTAAGGTTACAAAGTGCTAGCTTGTCAAGGAGAGAGGGACCACCAAAATGGTGGTGGAAGGAAACTTGGCGGTTAAAATATCCATCGAAGGCCCCCATTTTTATGTGGATGTTTCTAATTTCTAAACAATAAGATACAAACTAGGACATTTTACAAAAGAGGACCTTTGCTAGACCTGGGTGGGGTACTCTATCTCAAACTCATTGCGAGACCTAAGTTACCAGGATTCAGATCTGGATGCAGATACAAATCCGGATCTGGATACGGATCCATTAGATTTTTGAAAAGCCAAGATCCAGATACGACAAGGAAACCGCGAGTACAAACAATATAAATATATTTTTATAATTTTTTAAATAAATTTATATCAAAATTAAAAAATATATAACCTATATAAATATTAAGTTTATATTAAAAATTAACTTAAATAATTTATATATACATATATAATACTTAAAACAAATAATTTATAATTATTATACAATACTTACAAATAATAACTTAAATGAAACATTGATAATATATAATACCTATTACTTACTAAAATAATTATTATACCATACCCATTTCAAATGGCCTATAAGTGAGCCTTCCTCCCATGCCCTAACCTTAAGCTACTTCCAATTTTGTGTGACGGGTGCCCTTATATTATGAGCAATAAAAGAAATAACAAAGGGAAAAATAAAAAAACAAACCCAAGGAAATGCAACCAATGATTTAGGAAGCCCACCAATGGCACAATTTAACCATAATCCCAAACGTATGAGAATGGGAAGCCCGCCAATGATACAATTTCACCAATCCCAAACACATGAGAATGAACCAAAATCCTTGCCAGCTAAGCTCTTTTGTCACCATAAGCAAAATGAAATAGTATTTGAATCCTTCCAATGGCACAATCTCACCAGAATCCTGAACGAATGAGAATGAACCAGAACCCCATTTGCCAACCGAGCCCATTTGTCATCAAAACCATAATGAAATAATATTTGCCAGTTGAGCCGAAATCCCTGCAAATACGTATCATCCGTGATGTATACCTTTCTAAGCGGATCCTAGGCGAATCTAGGTGGATCTAAATCCGTTTCGTATTCGAGGATCTGCAAATCCATCCCCCAAGGCCCATGGATTTTGTTAACACAGAGTAAAACAAATCAACAACTAATCATGTGTTGTTCTTTTACACAAGAATGGACAGAGGTGGCAACACTCTTAGGGTTGAAAGAAAATTGATCTAGAGATTCTATTGAAGAAGGGCTTAAGAAGCTGTGCGAAAATGCAACTATAAAAAATTTTAGACTTGTGCCATTAATGATGGCTTGGGGCATATGACTAGCAAGAAAAGAAAGACTATTGGAAGATAAGGTTATTCCTCCTTTGGCTATAGCAGTGCAAAGTTCAAGGTCCAAATATTCTAGGCTCCTTTAACCAATTGAGCCCAATAAATGCGCCTAAAGTGGTGAAGGAATAGGTTATTGATAAAAGCAAGGCCTGGGCTTACTTTAATGGCACTTCACAAGGGGACCCCCACCATTAGGAGGGGTAGGGGGGGATCCTACACTTATTTGAGACGATCTCTTAGTTTCAAAGTTGGCATCAATCAAGGAACAAACAATATCTCAAAGTTGATGGCTTTAAAGTTGGTTCTCACACTTTCTGCAGAGTATGGACAAACAGATGTGCAGATCTTTGGGGATTCATTGTTGGTGATCAAGTGGATCAAAGGGGAAATTTACCTTAAGAAACTATATTCTACAACCACTTCAAAATGAGATGAAGGTACTAAAGAATACTTACAATAACTTATCCTTCACTCGTATATACAGATAAAGGACCTAAGTGGGGATAGCTTGTTGAAGAAAGGCCTACTACTACATCGAGAGGATTGGATCATTTTGGAAAACCAAGAAGGAGTAAGCACAAATTTCCATCATGCATCTTTCATCTAAAAAAACTACTACAATGTTTTTTTGTTTGACACTATATAAGGCGACTTTCAATAGAAAGATAGCATCAATGTTATCATAATCAGATCGATGGTTGAACCAGCCTACCCCAGGACCTAGAACCAAACAAAAACCGAATGAGCAAAAATACATAAAATATTAATATTTTTTAAAAATAAATATATATTCATATGCATCCATTTGAATTCAAACCATTATACACAAATATGCAAAGTTTCTCATATATATAGCAATTAAGAGTGTATAAAACCAAAATTGCCCCTAATGATTGGGGCACATTAACACAAGGAACATTTTCCCATGCAAAGATCAAACTTCAAAGTCAAACACATAAAATACTAATCTTGCTTCAACTGCAAGATAGTCTAAGACTCTAAGAGTCTAACCAACATGCAACAAAAGTCACAAAGTCACAAAATACAATTATACAAAGTTCAAACTTCAAACCACGGTGGCACTCTAATAAAACATCTTTATGGAGCCCGTATACTATAGTCTACTATACATTATACACTGTGATTGTACACAAGTAACAGAAGTAACACAGAGTGAAATTTGATTCTGTGATAGCATGCTGAGGAGTGGGTAAACCATAATACTAATGAGTATACTTGGCAGTAATTTACTAATTAGTAAATTAATTATTACACTAAAGTCTAATACACAGTAACACAGGTGAACCGTGAACCGTGACAGGCAAAAATTAGCATACTTGAAAATTTGAAATCAGATGTTAGTAGTTACACAGTAACGCGTTCATGGAACCCATAAATACTAAATACACAGAACAATAACAAAGTAACAAAGGGATAACTTACACCACCTTGAAAATTTGAATGAGAACAAAGACCCGAACAGTTTTCCTTGACTCCGTAATTCGATGCTCAGCCCAGAAAAATCCAAAGTTGATTGTGATTGCAATAGAGAGTCCCCAAGTTAATATACAGTGTTTGTATGCTAATTAGGTTTGAAGATGTGGACGACATGTCCAATTTTTTTGGTTATTTCATGAAAAAAAATCAAAACGTGGATTTTTCGCCCCAATAGGACCAAATACAAAACTGGCTGGTTTGAGAAAACTTGCCCGTTCCATATTACTAGCCGGTTTGAGAAAATTGGTCCATTTCACACAGAACCAACCAAAAGCGGGCTAAATCAAGCAGTTGGACCGGAAAACCTTTGGAACTGGTGGGACAAACCGGTTTTACGAGTTTCGAGCCGATTTATAACACTAGATAACATTTTGTATATGGTAAAATTGGTTACTTTGCATAACAGTATTATAAGGCTTTGGACCTTGAGAATAAATTGGGAGTCTAAAATGTTATTTTTTAATTTGGAAGGAGTAAATATTGTCACTTTGGACATTATGTGTCATACCTTTTTGGGGCCTGGAAATGGCATGAATTTGAAAGATGTATATCATCTATATGATGTAATTTTAAACTGAAAGGAATAAATTTATAAAATGATGATTTTTTTCTTAAGAAAAATAAATAATTGAATAATTTTAAAAAGCATGGAAAAAACACCAATATATATGATGTAGTTGATGCCAAATAAAAAATGATACATCAAAGTTGATGATGAATAGTGAACCTCGATAGTTGTCCTAGCAAGGATTCAAAAGTGGGAAACCAATACAAAATGACATCAAATATATAAATGTATCTCATCATCATGAGTCAAGACTCAAAACCATGGTGTACTTGGCATTTGTATAAGATGGTTAAGAGGAGAGGAATCCAAGTTGGTGTATAGTCAATAGTCCATTAATTGGAAAAGTTTGTCCTCTTGTTTATGTTCATACGTCCACAAGGATGAATATATGTGTGTCCAATGTCCATGTATGCGTAAACGTGTGCGCTAATATTTCCGTCTCTTCCCATTGAATAGTAGTGTTGCAAAAGGTGAAAGTGGTGGTCAATTAAAGTGTACATGACAATAATTGAAGTTATGTCTCTAAGGTTTTCTTTGACATAAATGGTGTTCTAGAATATATCCATGTTTCAATATTTACTAATTAAGTATTCAATACCTCCAATTGTACCCTCCAATCAAAATTTAAATCTTAATTGCACCAAATACAACATTAAAAGCAATCTTTGGTGCAACTAGGATGGCCAGTACCTTTCTAAACTCTTCCCATTAACCCAATCGTGACCCTTTTCCATACTCCCCAAATCCAATGCTATAGGATGTCACCTTCTAGGGCATCAAAAATAGTGTACATACTATATATTGACAAAGAAGCAAATCCACCAGCATAGACCGATCTTAAATCCGAATCTACCAAACACCAAAAAGGATCAAATTTATTTATGTGTAAATTATTTTCTTGATGTGTAAAAAAATTAAGATAAAAAAAATTACACATCAATAAATGTGATCCCTCTTGGTGCTTGATAGATCGATATTTAAGAAAACCTATGTTGGTTTTAATTTTTTAAAGCTTTGGGTAAAATTTAGAATGGAGTCAACATATGCTATCCAGAAGCTTTTTTTATTTTTTATTGTTGTCATGTACATTACGTGACAACATCTCCCTCATACTAGGTTGTAGAGCACCTCGCTATTCTTAATGCAATGACATAGAAAGGATACTAGACGGTAAAATCAATATAAACAAACAAGGTTAGTCTTGGAATGCAACTGAGTTAAAATTATTTCCACCATGACCTTGATCCCTGCTCCAATAAAAATAATAATGCCAATGAGAACAATGGTTTGGCCCTTCTAAGAGTGGTTGTTGATGATGGTAAACACCTTCCCTCTCATTCCCCAACACACCTGCAAAGATAAATGAGTTTAAAAAACAAACAAAATCAATACTTTAAGAGGGTCAAATTGGTCTACCAATTTTTTCCCATTTTTTCCAAATAATCATGATAAGTCAACTTTTTCCAAATCTTGCCATTTTGGGGGCTGGTTTTTCATTTGAGGTTTGACATCTCGAAAAACCCTGACAACATCAATTTTTTTGTCTATGCTCCAATTTGCTTCTAAAGAACTGATTCCATTTTTATGGCACTCTTTTAACTTTTATTTTCTTTTCTCCCTTTTACTTCTGATTTTGTATGTGCACCATGCCAACCTTTTCCCCCCTGCTTTTTATTTCTGGTTTTGAGGGTGTGTTGGTCTCTATTCGATGTGCTTGCAAACAAACTAAATTGGTGTACGCCAGCAAGAAAGTTTCCAACACATACTTCCTCTTGCAATTTGGGCAAATTCCAGGCCATCCCTTGGTCTGTTGACCCCTAACAAACACCAAAGTAAAGACGTAATGGGATTATCTCAGTACCTACTTAGCCAAAGGGTGGACCCTCATGAGGATAACTTGGCAAATGAAGAAGACAACAAAAACCCTAGAGCGTGAGATAATAAGCAAATTTCTACATACACTAAACCCTAATTCAAATACAAGTTTAAGAGACCGATCATTCATCAAAATGAGGATTTATTCAAATGAAAATTCCACAGAACAAGTGTGATCAGATAAAATCTACAACTTGGTATAACAAAAGATTGCCCAATTGAAAATAACAAGAGCATTTGTACATACATTGAACCCCAAATTAACGAAATCACTCAAGAGAGCGACTACTCGTCAAATTGGCACCTTACCCAGATCAAAAAATGCACTAGAATCACCTCGAGAGATTGTGCTGGGACAAAAGCTACACCTTAATAGAACAAAAGCGTGGGCAAATGAAAAAGATAAAGACATTTAAACAAACCCTAAACCCTGGTTTAGCAAAACAATTCAAGTGACTGATCATTCGTCGAATTTATTTTCTTAGCCAGATGAAAACAACACGGAACAACTGTGCTCAGACAAATATTGCACCTTCATATAACAAAAGCGTGGCTAGGTGAAAGCAACAAGGACATTTAAACAAGCCCTAAACCCTGCTTAAAAATTCAATTGAAGAGAACAATTATTCGAAAAACTGGCATTTGCCAGAAGAAACATTCACAATAAAACACAATGTACTCAGACAAATTTAAAAAACCAGAACTTGAGGATTCGATTAATTAACAAAATTGAGGATTGTATTAATTAACTACCTTACGATAGAGGGCTTTCCAGGCATTATCGTCGTTGGCCATCCGGCGCATAGAGGAATTGGTCATGGAGAGACGGCACAAGCTCGGATAATCCAAATAACTGAAAGCGTGCGTCATTATTTCGGGAACCAGCTGTTCCATCATCGACGCCCCCGGCGGGTGCTGTGATAACCTATCAAACCGTTCGTCGTTAACCAAACTGGGGGCCCAAGGGTACGAGTCAAATCCCTTGCAAACACACGAAGAGCTGCAGGCTTTGATCTTCGAACGTTTGGAGAGGGTTTGTTTCTTCTTGCAGAAGAGCAAACCCCCGCTCAATCTGTTGGCATACACACAACACAATGCCGTGATTGCTACCGCCCAAATTACGCCGCTGGAGAAGAATTTGTCACATAACGGCGAACAGACCGCAGCGTCTTCTTCTGATGCCCACGGTATTCGAAACCCCGACCAACGACTCCGCGATTGATTTTGCTCCATCTGTTTATTAAAATTCAGAGGTCTCCGGTTCAATTCCGGCTAGAGATTTTTCTCTAATTAATAAATACGATGGCTTATGTAATGGCTTCTCCCCGCGTCTTCCCCGCTAATTCCTTCGCTCTATTTTTTATTTATTTTTTTCTTGTAAATAATTTATTTTATTTAAAAGTTTAATATTTATTATTTTTGTCAAATAGAACGTGGTTTAGTCTCGCATGTGGAGTTACGACCAAGGTTTAATGTCGTGATGAATTAGTCAATCGAATTAAATGTTTCGGGTTACTACCAAGGTTTAATGTCGTGATTAATTAGTCAATTGAGTTAAATGTAAGTTTTGTGTGATTTAGAGAAGGAATATTTATAGTTATTATTGATAAAATTATATGTGAATTGAATGGAGTTATAAGTATTAATAGAATGGCTTTTAGCAATATAGGGTGGATGAGGTTTTAGAATATTTAATTTTTTTTATTATTAGTATAGATTTATATAATTTTGGTTTTATGAAGCGTCGATAGGGATCAAATTTTTTAAGGTGTAAACTTTTCTTTTTTTCACTAAAAAAAAAAGTTTGCACCTTAAGGGATTTGATCTCTCTTGGCGCTTCATAGAACCGAAGTTATATGGGTCTATACAGATTTTAACTTCCTTATTTTATGTCAGTTATAATATCTGGGACAGGCAAACACATTCCCCCCACCCAGGCTGTAGAAATGCGCTTCTCGGTGCAATAAAACTGTTATGGGTGGTCACGATTGAAGAATATGGTAATATTCTTCGTCGCCTCTGTCCTTTAATGGCTCAGATTTTATGGCATTAAAAATTGGGCTGCCACATTGATGTAATATTCGCTTTTGGATCTCAATCACTCAACTCCTTGCAGTTTTGTAACCCTATGCTCCCCTCTCGGATCTCAAACGCTCCACTCCTTATGCCCTTATCTCTGCTTGGATCCCAATCGCTCTGCTTATGCTTCCCATGTTTTTTTAATGACGATTCATACCTTCATTCATTTGATTTAGCACTCAAACTCAATACCTTCATTCATACATGTTAGTGGATGAAAATCGTTGTCATGAATAGCAGAACATCAACAAACATTCGAGGTTATGCCGTAATAGGAATTAGTGCATGGATAATTATATGACATGAATAAGTTAATTTTCTCATCTTAGTATATGGGAATGGCAGATTTTCAGTGTGCATCATAGAACCCTAGATTGAGTGCCTCATTGTGATCCCTGTCAGCGTTTTCATATGCATCACTTGCAGATGTGCTAGTGTTATAGAATTATAACGTATTAATGGCACCCAGGTAAATGTCACCAAAATATAACATGTACTCCTAGCCCATAGGAACTCTATTGAACTTGAACTCATGTCATTTCAACAATCTCCACCTTGATTATCAACTCAAATTGATTGAGCTAACCCTTTTGATAAACACTTTCAACATATATATGGATATTGCATTCCATTTTATTTTTGTGATGTGAGAAATACCTTAACTACGATTGGATGGATCAAATGCAACAATAAAAATTGCATCCAACAAGGATTCACGAGAGTGTGATGGATTAGTAAGTTCAACAATGTTATAAGTTCAAAACACAAAGGGATAGGGGCTTTACAGAGAGACATAGTGACAGAAGGTATTGTTGATTCCCAATATTGTCCATAGTTTGGCATTATTGTTGCTTAGTTGGTAGGTCATGTATTTGAACATTGAGCTTTTCAAGTTCATGCTTCCCTTGGTCGGCGTTTCATCCTTTCTCTGTTGTTGGTTCTAGGTGTATATTTTTTTCACTCGTCTATGATTTCTCATGGTGCCTTGAATTTCATGTGATACTCATTTTTCCATCTTTCTATGCTCTGGTCAATGACTTTGAGTTACAATGTTGTGGTTTTGGTTTCCTTGGTGCCTCTAATTCCAATTGCCCATCTCTACACCCATGGAGAGTGTTTGTTTTGCATATTCTTATATTGAATTTGTATATGTTATGTTGAAGAAAAAGGGTCGCATAAAATTGCAACATGTTCTACATAATGAGGTTTCCATCCTGCAAATGCCCCAATAATTGTTGATTCAACGTCAAAACCCAAAGGGATAAGGTGAATGTGTTATTGCAAAGGGTCATGTACCCCACATAATCTAAAATTTGCATTTATCACTTCGTAATGTCTTCATTGAAACCCTTTTGTAAACACATGAGATATATATTATAACTAAATTTAAGTAGTTGAACAAAATTGTTATAGTCATTCTACTTTTAGTACATGAAATATTTTTGTAGATAACATGTTTCAAGTGAGAAACATAATTCATCATCAAGGCAAACATGAGAGTAGAGAACATAATTGCAAATGATGAATGAAATTAAATTAAATGACAAAGATTGAGGGAGGAAGCTAGAAGGAAAGGGAAGAGGAAGAGAAGATATCTCTCATCGTGATGGATCTAGGATTAGCATTTTGGGGTTTTGCATAGAGGTGTGGTGATGGAAGGCATTGTTGATCCCCAATATTATCCATAGCATTGGTGTTGCTTAGTTGGTGGATTTGTGTTAGAACATTGAACTTTCTAAGTTCATGCTTCCTTTGGTCGACATTTCATCCTTTCTCGTGTGTTGGTTCTTGATATATGTCATTTTCACTTGTCTCGGATTTCTCCATGGTGACTTAAATGTCATGTGGTACTCACTTTTCCCTCTTTTTATGCTCTAGTCAATCGCTTTGGGTTTTCAGTTCATGTTATTGGTTTCCTTAGTGGCTCTACTTCCAATTGCTCATCTCTACACCCATGGAGGGTTTTCGTTCCACATATGAATCTATATATGTTATGTTGAAGAAAAAGGGTTGTATAAAGTTGTAGCATATTCTTGTGCATATTTGGGTTTTCCTCCTACAAAGGCCTTGATGATTGTTGATTCGAGTGCAAACATGGGTATTTAGTGCACAACTCAATGTGCACCAAAAAGCTCTTATCCCTCATGTTGGTGTCTATCAACAAAGGAACTCTTGGTCCCTAATCTATCTTAGAAGTTCAAGGCAAACAACCCTTATGGCCCCTTGAAATCTCAAAACCCCTATGCATGCTCACTTCAACAATGTGTGCACCAACACTTCAACAACTTGCAAGTTTTCTCCTACTCCATGCGTGCCTACAACCAAGAAGCCTAACCAACACACCAAGAAAAGAAACAATAATTAATTGACAATTATGGAGCAAAACACCTTCAACAACTAAACATGCATTATTGTCACCAATAGTATACACTATATGCAATATAAAGCATTGAGCACATAATAGTCAATCATTCTATTTTCTTCTTCTCACCCTCTGTCATAAAGCATTGTATATAATGTTTTCATAATTGTACATCATTTTTTTCTAATTTACTTTATATGTGTTTGATAAAACATGGTATTTCCAATTTCGACCCCTTTGTGCTTGGGTTTTTTTGCAGGTTTTTAGCTTCAGATCTAGCCAAGAAGAATCGGATTCTGCTGGAGTGAGAAGAGCCTTTGGCTCTGGCTCATCCTTGGGAGGAGATTAATAGAAGTGAAGGTCGAGATTCACGTCCAAAGTCTGCGTGCAGCTCAAGTTTTTAGCAGTTTGTTGTTTGACAGGGTCCCTTGCTGAAGTGGTTGAGTCTCTCAGTGTCTGAGCAGAGCCTTGTTGGTTCATTCTCTTTGGAGGTTGTATTGCATCTGCTTAAGATGCCATTGGCTTGTTTTTCATTGGTTGAGAGCTTAGTTGTTCTAAGTGTGGGTTTGTAATCCTCCATCTGCTAGTTTTTGTTTGATCTCCCAGGATTTGTTTTATTTGGCCTGTCAATCTATTGGTCTGTCTTTGTAATAGTTTTTTCTCTGAGCGAGTTCTCTATGGTCTCTAAAGCCCCCCCCCCCTATTAGGATTATTAATCCTCCCTTGGTCAAATGTCTATTAGATTAAATTAGCCTAACTTAGGAACCTTAATTAATTATTTGGGTCCATTAGTACAATTGGGTTCACTTGGCCTAATGGGGCCACATGCACCAGTCACTAGAGTGTAGGGAACACTGCTAGAAGTTAACTGCCACTTACTACATGTGCATGCATCAGTTTGGGCTCCTCCTAGACCAATCCCTGCATTTTAAGAGCCACTGGGAGTCCCGACACCAACCTACTTCAGTTAGTTGGAGTTAGTACTAGTTAGCCTTAGTTATCCCCCGGTTACTTTCAGTTAGTTCACAATCAGTTAGCTAGCGTAAGCTTTGCATGGCTGCATGTGGAGTAGGCACCTTTTCCCACCTACCACACTCAGTTGCATTGAGTTAACTAGTTGTCACTAATTGATTGAGTTGTTGGACATCTTGGAGTTGATTTATTGGACTTCGATATTGATCGAGTCACCATGAGTTAGATGGTCAGTTAGATACAGTCACATCCAGTGGATATATTCAAATCCATCCCTAATTGATTTGAATTCTTTTCCTATGTAAACTATTGTAACACCGGATATTATTATTTTGAATGATACTGTAAATTCCTTAGCAATACTCATTTGTTTCCTGTGTGGTTTGTTTTGTTCAGTTTATATCTTTATTCTCCATTTACTGCAACCATTATTAGAACTATCTGCTTGGATATCTAAATGGAATCCAAATTCTAATATGGTATCAGAGCCTTCTCAGGCAGGTTTCATGCTTGTTTCTCCCCATCAAACATCAAAAGTAGCTGGGTTTCCACAGAAGTCCCCTATGATGATTTGCTAGCTCTGGATTTATTCAGAGCAGCGGAGAGGGCGTGACGGACCCTGAAAATATGTTTATGTTGAGAGGAAAATCATGATTCTAACAGTTCAAATATGTTTTAGTGTTTTGCAGTGATATTTTACAGCTTCAACTTCATATGGATTCGATATTATCAATTCCTCTTCGTACTCCATCCACAAAATATTCAGAATGAAAGTTGAAGATGATTGCATAAGTGAAGAGACAAAGTCTCTATGAGGTATCTATTGGTCTTGATAAAGAGTCTTATAAAGATGAGAATGAATGGATAAATGACGGTGATAGAGTTTTTGGAACAATAGGCATGGCTTTTTGGAAGTCTCCAAGCTTGGGCTACCTTATTGAGTCTACATAATACCCAAAAGATCTCTAGACAGAACTGGATAGAACCTTTGGGAAGCAAAATGAGGATATTTATAGCAATTTGGGGAGCACATTCAGAACCACAAGAGTTCTTTATTCAAAAGTCTCGGCCTCTACTCTCTCTGATGAAGTTGTTCAAGATGAAGAAGAAGCATAATCTTCCTCACAGTCAATTTGAATAGAAGAAAGTCTCCTTGGAGTGACTCCTTCTCCCGCTGCTCCGGAAGTGTATGAGATCTCTGATATCTCATCTCCTCGCATGGCTGATCCAGAAGAAGACATTCAAATTTCCGTTGTTGAAGAAAATCCTTCCTTCCATTCTATGCAAAAATTCTCCAGTGATTCTTCTATTATAAACTCTATGCATAGTTTACTAGTGATTTCTCCAAGAAAGGGTGAGGAATTTGATTTATCTGTCTCTAATGATGTTGTTAATGTGCAGATAAGTAATTATTTGGATATTTTGGAAATAATATTAGATTGTATGAGTGATCCATTCACTCTCGTTGATCTAGAGCTTCCAACAAATTCCTACATGATTGCATGCACCAATACTCAGGGTTTTGAAGAGGGGAAAACTGTGCATCTACCATCTCGGTGGAGCACACTCTTGGATCTGATATGGACTTTATTGGATCTGATATGATATTACTTGGTTCTAGGGTTCAAGAGCTTTCAGTATTGCTTGTAGTTGTTCTCGTAAATTTTGGTGTGAAGAAACAAGTACCAAAAATCTCTTTCAAAGGTTTTGAAGAAGGAGAAAATTGTGCATCTACCAGATCGGTGGAGCACACTCTTGGATCTGATATGGAATTTATTGGATCTGATATGATCTTATTTGGATCTGATTTGATATTACTTGGTTCTAGGGTTCAAGACATTTTAGTACCGCTTGTAGCTGTTCTCATCAATTTTGGTGTGAAGAAACAAGTACCAAAAATCTCTTTCAAAATTTCTGCTGGGGATTTGATGTCAGTTTTCTCTCATGAGTCTGCTGATATTATATTTTGTAAATATTTGGATATTTTGGAAATAGTTTTAGGTTGTAGGATTGATTCAAACACTCTCATTGATCTTGAGCTTCCAACAAATTCCTACATGATTGCATGCACCAATATTCAGAATTTTGAAGAAGGAGAAAATTGTGCATCTACCATCTCGGTGGAGTAAACTTTTGGATCTAATATGAACTTTATTGGATATGATATGATCTTATTTGGATCTGATCTGATATTATTTGGTTCAATCATGTTCATGAGCATTCAGTACTGCTTGTAGCTGGTTTCATCAATTTTGGTGTGACAAATCAAGTACCGCAAGTCTCCTTCAAAATTGTTGTTGGGGATTTGATTTCACTTCACAGTTTTGGGGAACAATGCTAGAGGTTAACTGCACTAGAGTGTGGGGAACACTGCTAGAGGTTAACTTCCACTTACTGCACGTGCATGCATTAGTTCGGGCGTATCCTAGACCAATCTCTACATTTTAGGAGCCACTGGGAGTCCCAGCACCAACCTACTTCAGTTAGTTGGAGTTAGTACTAGTTAGTCTTAGTTAGCCCCCAGTTACTTTCAGTTAGTTCACAATCAGTTAGCTAGCACAAGCTTTGCATGGCTGCATGTGGAGTAGGCACCTTTGCCCACCTACCACACTCAATTGCACTGAGTTAACTAGCTGTCACTGATTGTTTGAGTTGTTGGACATCTTGGAGTTGATTTATTGGACTCTAGTGGATAGATTCTAATCCATCCCTAATTGATTCGAATTATTTTCCTATTTAAACTATCGTAACACCAAATATTATTATTGTGAATGATACTGTAAACTCCTTAGCAATACTCATCAGTTTCCTATGTGGTTTGTTTTGTTCAGTTTGTATCTTCATTCTCCATTTATTGCAAACATTATTAGAACTATCTACTTGAAGATCTAAATGGAATTCAAATTCTAATACCCCCCTCCCCTTCCTGAGATTGAAGCATTTAAACGCCTCATTGATTCTTGTGGGAAGAGAAAGGGAAGTTCATTGGTGCAGACCTTTCTGAAGAAAACAGAAATCCCTTTTGTTGACCTTCCGGCAAAACCTCCATTCCAGACAGCCTTGAATTTAGCTGAGCGTGGGCTCATTGGCCAATTTACAGGTCTATAGCCATCTCCGAAGGCAATTGATGGTTGGGTTTTGCGAAATTGGGGGCCCTTGGTTACTGAAGGAATTCACAGCCATCTGGTTGGTAGAGGCTATTACGTTTTTGTGTTCGATTCTGCAGTCGATCGAGATCTTATTTTTTGAAATGGTCCATATTTTATGGGTCCTCAGGGGCTCTATCTGAATAAATGGAACCCTGACTTCGACCCTACCCAAGATGTACCGTTAGTTGTTCCTATTTGGGTTAGGCTTCCCCATCTTCCCCTTCACTGTTGGAATTTAGAATCATTCGAAACCATTGGGAATAAGCTCGGCAAATACATCGATAGGGTAGAAAGGAAGGACCAATACTCGTGCGCTTGGATTTGTGTTGAAGTGGATTTAGAGATAGGGCTGCCTGAGGCAATCAAGTTAAATATTGTTGAATGGTCTTACATTTAGGAGCTTGAATATGAACAACTTCCGTTTAAGTGCCGCCACTGCCATGGATATGGCCATTTCGCTCGCAATTGCAAGAAGAAATCAGAAGTAGAGTTGGGAAAAGAGAACACAAACCAATGGACTCAAGTTTAGAAAGAAGGCACAACTAAACATGTGAAAGGTAAAGGAGGCAATACTGGGAATGGTGCTCTTCCTATTGAGAAAAAATATTTAAATTCTCAGACTGAAGGAAATGTTATTTGTTCTTCAAACCCTTTTTTGGTCTTAAATCCTTCTGAGGATCAGAACACTCCTATTCTCGAAGAAGGCGAGTTGCAGCAACTTGAAGTTCATAAAGATGACAGTGAAGTAAACCGAGGGTCTTAGGAAACTGATCCAGTTTTCTTGGAATCTCCTCGATTTGATGCTAACATACAGGATTTCCATAAATCCCCTATAGAAACTATCTCCTCTCCCTCTTATGCAAATGCTCTAAAGAAGAAAGCGGTATAATCATCTAGTTCCTCGGAAGATGATGAACAATTCACTAAAAAGGCAGGAAGGAAATCTTGAAAGGAGATTAGAGAAGAAGAAGTTGAGAGGCTTAAGATGTCGGGCATCTAGGTGACAATTGAAATGTCATATGGAAGAAGCAAGAGAAATAGGCCCCTAAAGGGAGGGACAACTCCCTTTTCCACGGGTAAATAATGTTGATCATTTCTTGGAATTGCAGGGGGTTAGGGAATCCAGTGAAGGCAGAGGCGGTTAAAATATTTTTAAAATGAAACCGGTTGACATCCTCTTGCTCCAAGAAAATAAGATAGAATAGGAAGCTCTTTTATCCATCAGCAGATCAAAATGGAAAAAAGAACACACGTGTGGCTATAAGTGCTAGGGGCACCTCCGAATGTCTAGCAACTTTATGGTCTGATGATAAATTCATTCTCAAATCTTCGTATGTTACTCAACACTAGATCTACAAAGAATTACAACATATAGCTAGTAAGATTTTCATTTCTCTCTTCAATTTATACGTCCCTGTTTATTTTATTGAGAAAAAAGTTTGCTGGAAAACTCTGTCATAGTTTATGGAGATCCACTCTTCCATAAACATAACGGTGGCAGGGGATCTTAATACCATTTTATATCCTGAGGATAAACATGGAGTAGCTCGGGGCAAGGACCCATTTCAGGAGGTCGTGGACTCTCTAATTCAAGACAGAGATCTTCTCGACTTTAAACCCAAGAAAGGTCGATTTACCAGGACCAATAACAGAGTGGGGGAAGCTCGAATTTCTGCACGATTGGACAGATTTCTAGTTCAAAGCACATTGTTGGATGGAAATGTTCTAATTTTTTCCAAAATTTTGCCAAAGATTACGTCTGATTATCACCCAATTTCATTGTTGTTGGAAGAAGAAGAAAATCTTGGGCCTATCCTGTTTCGGTTCAGTCCTCTTTGGATTGAGAGGGAGGTTTTTTGGGATATAATTACCCAAGTGTGGTCTCAGTTTGTTGTGGGCTCTCCCAGCTTTGTTTGGGAACAAAAACTTAAGCTTACCAAATTTGCCTTGAAAAAAAGGAATAAAACTCCTCTCTCTAATCCAACGAGAAGTAGGGAAGAGACTGTGCAGGCTTTAGGTGAGCTTCAATTTTGTATGGAGAATGCTGAAGTTTCCAAATCGCAGTTGGTGGTTGAGCAGGTCACACAAGACAAGTCTTTTCTCTCCTTTCGCCAGGAGGAAGAACACTTGCGACTCAAATCCCGTAATCTATGGATGCTTGCTGGGGATAAAAATTCTGCATTTTTTCATAGATAGTGCAGATCCAGACTTTCACGTAACCATATTACATAAATTTGCAGTAGTGATGGTGAAGCTATTAAAGGGAAAATGCAAACAAAACAGGATGCATATTTACATTTCCAATGTTTATTCCATTAGGATGGAATCTATAATGAAATAGTGACTGTCGATTTTTTATCCAACATACCTCCTTTGGTCAGCCACGAGGACAATGTTGGTCTATTGAAACCTTTCATTGAAAAATAAATTGTTGATGTCATTTGGGCTATCGAGTTGGGCAAACCTCCCAGCCCAGATGGATTCTCTATCCATTTCTTCAGAGTTTGTTGGAATATCATTAAATTTGACCTTCTTTGTATGATCTCGACCTTTCTTAAAAAAACCAAAGTGGGAGGGAGCACAAATTCTACCTTCCTAGCTTTGATTCCAAAGGATGTTAACCCAACCTCTTTTGATAGATTTTGCCCCATCTCGCTATGTAATGCCTCTTACAAAATCTTGTCCAAACTCATATCTAATAGATTGAAACCTCTATTAGGAACTTTAATTTCTCCTCTCCAGGGGGGGGTTGTTAAAGGAAGACATTTGATAGATAATGTGATCCAAGTTCAAGAAGCTATTCATTCCAGCTCTCAAAGGAAGGAGAAAGGCATGCTCATCAAGTTAGATATGAAAAAATCCTTTGATCAGGTCAAGCTTTCCTTTCTCTATCAAGTTCTTAGCTCTTTTGGCTTTAGTGCATAATTTATTTCCCTAATTAAAGCTTGCACATACAGGCCTTGGATAGTGCCTCTTGTCAATGACAGACCATCAGAATTCTTTCAAGCTTCAAGAGGTCTTCGTCAAGGGTGTCCCTTGTCTCCTTTTATTTATATTTGGATGGAAGAATCTTTAAGTAAAAAGATTTCAACAGAACTGGCTATAGGTTCTCTCCCTGGCATCAAGATTGCTAGTGGTGTGAATCTTATTAATCACGCCCTTTTTGCTTATGATTCTCTCTTATTGGGAGGAGCTTCCTTATCCATCGCTAGGGCCTTCAATGAAATTTTACTAATTTTTTGTCTAATTTCAGGAGCTTTGATTAACAAAAATAAGAGTGTTGTCTATGGATGGAATGTTGACCAACGATATTTCCTTAGAATTGCTCATTCCTTAGGATTTCCTGGTTTTGCTAAGTGGGAAAATATCACTTATTTGGGCCTCCCTTTAACCTTGGGACCCAATCCTTCATCATTGTGGTTGGAAGTGATCTGTAAACTTAAAGCAACAATTGTATCATGGGGTGGTCAATGGTTGACTAAGGCTGGTAAACTAATTTTGATTAAGGTTGTCCTTTCATCCCTCCCCATCTTCCAGTTCTCTCTGCTTCTTATCCCCATGTTCATCTCGGGTTAAATCTCCAAACTTCTTTGAGATTTTCTTTGGGAGGGTGGAAAAGGTAATCATAAAAAGATGCACTTGGTAAGTTGGTATATTCTCAAAAGACCCATTTTGGAGGGTGGTTTGCAAATTAGAGATCCCGAATTGGCAAATCTAGCATTGGGAGGAAAGCTTATCTGGTAGTTGTATGCAAACAAAAATCATCCAGTAAGCAAGATATTTTGGCAAAAATATCTAAAGGGTGGTTCTATGAGAAACTTAAAAACTTCTAACATCCCTACAGGCACTGCAATTTGGAATTTATGCAAAAGAGGAATAGATGAATTTCAACATCAACTTTATAGAATCCCTGGCAATGGGAAATGGATATTATTATGGGATGATAAAATCTTAGGAAACCCGCCTCTGTCCTCTATCAATTCGCTGAATGAGATCAAGTCATGGCTAACCAAAAAAGGCCTTGTAAGGCTAGTGAATATTTGTATTTGGGACAGAGCTGGGAATTTGGTGGGTTGGTCTTTTCCCGATATCCCGAAGCAACTTCTTCATCAGCATGAATTGTTGATTTTATCCTTATCAGGATTAGCACCAGTTAACTATTCCTCTAAAGATGAATGGGGTTGGGGTCACTCTGGAAAATACTCAGCAGCTCAAGGTTTCTCCAAATTGCAAACTCCTCTAGCTTCTAGCTTATCTCCTGCGATCTGGAAATTTGTCTGGTCTTCCTATTGTCTTCCCAAGGTGAACTTCTTCACCTGACTGCTTATGCATAAAAGGGTGTTGACAAGAGAAAACTTGAGCAAATGCAGGTTCCATGGGCCATTTCGGTGTTGCCTTTGCAAGGATGTCGTTGAAACATCATACCGTATTTTTATTGACTGTGTGTTTTCTCAATTAGTGTGGGAGCTGGTCCTCAATGGACTATCTCCTTCTACTCCCTTTCATATTTATGTTGTCTCTTTATTTGTTTTCTGGATAGATCAGATCCCCTTCTGGCATGATCGATTTCCAGAACCAAATGTTAAAAAATTGGATTGGAAAAATGTGTGGCATACTATCCTGAAGTGCATTTTGTGGAAGTTGTGGACAACACGCAACGATTTGATCTTCAATCGTGTGTCATTGTCTCCCAAGAGTGTGGCAATTAAAATAAAAGCTCTCATTGTTGAATCTGTTTGCACCAAGACTTCTCTCTCATTGCTGTCAGCTGAAGTAATCTCGTGGCTTGGCAAGGGTTCGCTAGGAAATCATATATATATATATATATGATTTCCTCGAAACCGGTGAGCCCATCTATCTAGAGAATATGTTGCAATGAGTTAGAATTCTCAGCCTGGTGGGTGAAGTCCTCTTCAACTAGCATTTTTTTTATGGAGCATCTAAGGGAAATCTTGGAACTGCTGGAGCAGGGGGTCTGATTATCTCACCTCATAGACAGTTTGAATTTTCTTTCAGCTAGGGGTTAGGAATAATGTCAAACAATCAGGCTGAAAGTTATAGTCTTCTCAAGGCGTGCCAGATAGCAATCAAGATTGGGTATACGTCAATCCAAATTTTTGGAGACTCGGAATTGGTGATCAAAATACTAAACTCAGAAAGCCACTTCAACAACTCAGCCTTGAATAAAATCCTGCAGAGAATCTGAAATTCATTAAGTGAGTTTGAATATGTCGCCTCTTTCCATATTCTTTGGGATTTAAATAAACATGCAGATTCCTTGGCAAACAAAGCTTGCATTCTGGCTCATGGAAAGATCAGTCTCACTGGGGAACCTAGTACATTGCAACCTATTCCTTAATCTCTCTCAGAATAGTTTGTATGATCTTGTAAGAACTTTCTCTTTCGTTGAATGTTTCGTAGTATAAATTCTGCCATGTGTGTAATTGGTTGACTTAGAAATTGCTATTTCAGTCTCGAATTTTTTCATAAAAAAGTATTCGTTTTTGTTAAAAAAAAAACATGGTATTTCCACATAAGTCAATTGCCTTAAGCAGACGCTTACAAAAACATATCAAAGATTAGCACACCAATGTATTATATGATTAAAACCCTCAAAGAGGGAAACAGTCCACGGTCCCAACCAACACCACTTGCTGCAATATATTAATGCAAAAGGCATGCCATTCGCAAATGACCCTCCA
Organism: Pseudotsuga menziesii; assembly: GCA_001517045.1. Classification (NCBI taxonomy): domain Eukaryota; kingdom Viridiplantae; phylum Streptophyta; class Pinopsida; order Pinales; family Pinaceae; genus Pseudotsuga; species Pseudotsuga menziesii. The sequence goes on along the minus strand of LPNX010721695.1, from coordinate 257,520 downwards.
TGCCCTTTAAATAGAGATCATGGACCAATTAGGTGTTAAGCCAATGCTCAATATAGTTGCTAGTATTGAGGAGAAGATGAACTTTTAGATCACTTTATATGTAGAACATATTGTGACCATAGGATTACATAAGTACAAATACATACTAAACAAACAAACTTTACATAAAGACACGTTTAACCAAGTTGATATAAACTAACTCCAAAGTGTTTACATAATCTAACACCCCCACTAAGAACAACTTGGGATATGATTGAAGGATTTACAAAGGCAACACAATAGGAGAAGGAAGGAGGCATTAGAGCCCCCCCCTCCCCTTAGTTACAACTTCATGAACTCATAACATAGATCGAAGTCTTGGAAACTTCACTTATGTAAGAGGCTTTGTGAAATGTCGGAAACTTAATCATCTATAAGGCAAAATAGCACTTTGAGAATGCCATCTTGAATAATTTTTTTATTATAAAAGTGCACATGTATTCAATGTGTTTGTTGCATTGATCTTGAATTGGATCACCAACAGGCTTGACATCACTCTGATTATAATGCCAAAGTGTGGTCAGATGCCACTGATAGGATCTAAACTAGAAAATAATAAGAATAATAATAATAAATTGTCAAAGACATAAGGCTTGTTGACTTACATTAATCATGGCTCGATACTATGGTTTTGTTGAAGAAAGAGTAGGGCTTGTTACTTCCTACAAAACCAAGACTTAAAATATAAACTGCAGTTGACTTCCAATCATCGGGGTTGCCAACCCAATCAAAATTAGTGAAACCATCCAAGAAAGGAGTCCCCATTGAATTGTACCTCGAATATACTAAATTATACTTTTGTTGCTTTCCAATGGCTTCCATGAGGCATTTTCATATATTAGGCTGCAAGAAAAACAACAAAAAAAATATCGAGATGGGTATGAGTCAAATATAAAAGGTTTTCAACTAACTGATGGAACAAAGTGGCATTTACTTCAGGTGTAGTATAGGTGATAGCAATTTTGACTCTAAACTGGAAGGAAGATGGGGTTGGTTTACAATATTCCATGTGAAAGCAGTGAAGAAGGTCACATGCATACTTAGATTGGGAAAGGAAAATCCCTTTCTTGGTTTGTAAGACTTAGAGACCAAGAAGATTTTACAAATCTTCTGAGTTTTCCATTTCAAATTTCTTCTTTAAGCTATATTTCACATGGGTTAAATGTTTGGGGTCACTACTAGCGAGAATAAGGCCATCAAAATAAAGAACAAATATTATGAGATGGTTACATGCATTTTTGGTATAGACATTTAGAATGACATCTAGAAAAATCAATGCTAATAATAAAGCAATATATTTTATCATACCAAGCTCGAGGAACTTTCTTAAGACCATATAGTTATTTCTTAAGGTAACAAACGAAGCTGGATTCATTCTAAACATATCGAGGAGGTTGTTCTACGCAAATTTATTCTTGCGAATCCCCATGCAAGAAGGAATATTTGACATCAATTTGATGGACCTCCCATTTAAATGAAGCGATAAGGATAGAGCAAAGCAGATGGAATTCATTTTGGCCATAGGGGCAAAGGTTTCATTATAGTCAATCCCTACAACTTGATAAAATCCTTTGGAAACTAAACAGGCTTTGTGTCTCTCAACAGTTTCATCTTATGCATACTTAGTTCTATACACTCGTTTAGATATGACAAGTGTTTTTCCTTTCAAAAGAGGCACAAGATCCCAAGTATCATTCACCATTATGGAACAATATTCTACATTTATGGTTGCATCCCAATATGGATGGCCAAAAGATTCTAAAAATGTATATGGATCACAACTCTGTGAAACTTGATCCAAATGAGAAGAAGCTCGTTGGGACTATCAATGTGTACGATTTTGATTTGAAGGATCAACTACATGATCACCAATTGTTTATTGTGATGTATGGACCCATCTAGGAAATTGTGGTTGTGGTGTAAGTTCATGTTCAACGAACCTAGTTGGAGGAAGGTGAGTAGACAAAAGTGGTTTTTCATCCTCACTATCACCATCTCAAGAAGATATTGCAATAGGATCACTAGCATAAAAGTTGGGAATAGAAAATAACATAATCACATAAGATGGTACAAACACCGATTTAAGCTCATCGGTTGAGAGATTTTCATCAAATTTAACATATGTCCTAGTAATAACTTCATTGGTATGAGGCTGAAGAAGTTTATAACTTTTTACATCTATAGAATATCCAACAAAAATTCACTTCTCACACTTAGGTTGTAACACTTTCTTTTTTCGTCATGAATGTGAGCCCACTCTTCACTACCAAACACACAAAAGTGGCTTACTTTTGGTTTAATTTTACTCCATGCTTCTTTTGGTGTTATGTATTTTAAAGCTTTTTGGGAGTGTGATTAACTATGTAAATGACACAATTAACAATTTCCGTCCAAAAAATGAGGGCTTATCCATTAGATTGGATCATATAATTTGGTATTTCCTTTTTTGGAGAATAAATCTCTCAACAACACTATTTATTATGGTGTGTATGGGACAATATGTTGCAATTGAATACCCTATGTAGTGAATTAAGTTGTAAATTTGTTGTTAATATATTTGTCTCTATTATATGTTTTTTCCTTTTGCGTTGATGTCTAGATTGTTTTTATACGAGGGCCTTGTAGGCCAAAAACATGTAAATAACTTCACTCTCGAATTTAAAGAAACAAAACCGCAATATGCGTGGAGAATAAATCAATGAAAGTTAAGAAGTGCTTGAACCCAAAGAAAAAAATAAAAGGAAGTGAACCACATAAATCACCATGAACACGACACAAGGGGGTTGACGCATGGTAGGAAACATATTTGTCAAAATTGCCTTGATGATATTTGTTGAAAGCACAGTTGGGACAAACAACATCTTTTGCAAGAAACAAACATAAGAACAATCACCATATTATGATTACATAGCTACTGCAATGAGTAATAATTTAGATGACCATATTGCTCATTCCAAAGTTTGCTAAAAATTAATATAAAAAGATGATGACTCCAAGTTGATCAATATGTACAACTTGGTAACATCACCAACAAGAGCCACAAAGTGGCTAGTGTTCGACCCCATTGCCAATTTAAAGACATCATTGTTAAAAGGTTGATTTAAAATTTATAAACTTGCTAAACTATTGGATTAGTTTTTCAACAAAAAAAACCAAATACCTTACTTGTACTTCCACATTGAAGTAGCATAAACATTGATTAAAAAAAGATTGATAATTTCAAGAATTAAATTTGAATGAATAGAAAAATTGTAGCGTTTTAAGGTTATTTTTTGTTAACTAAGCATAAACTTTCGAATTTTTTAAAATGTTGCACATTATTATGTTATACGAACATAAGACTAGGTTTTAAGAGGAAAATTTTGCATGAATTTTGAACACTAAAAATAATGTGGATAGTAGACCAAAGCATCCAAAACCCATGTGCCAAAAAATCACTTTAAAACCATGTTATCAAACTGTTGGTGTCAATGCCAAAGGTGATATAGGTGGTTGGCTGATTAATTTCTTTAGCGGATTGATTTGTCTTTTCAAACTATATTTATTTATTTATTATTTTTTAATTATTTAAATACATTCAAAATGATTACTAATTATATAATTTTATCAAAAACCAAAATCAAATGAAAATTAAATATTATTTTGTATTATAATTTGATTTTTTACACATACTAGAAGCTTAATGACTTTAATCGTGTCCAACATTCTAAATCTATTTAATACCGTCGTGAAATGACTATGTGAAATTATTCAAAGTTCAAACATGTTGATCACGAAAATGATATCGTGTAAAGATGATATTGTGCACTCACTAAAGATATTGGTTCCCATTAAGGACTAATCATCATCTAAAATTAATGTATTAATTAATTTACCATTTGGTGATTATGTTTTAATTTGCAGGCTGTGAATCCATGTCACATGGGCCAATTCCTATATACAGAAGTTTTTAGTTATCTTAAAAAATGGAGCACTTACGTTAAAAAAAGTTGGTCAAATATCTACAAGATAATTTATTTTTGTGTTAAGATTATTAAAGAGATTGTATAAATTACATCCGTGGAATTGAAAAGGAATTGGGGACGTAATTATTAATAGTATTAAAATTGCAAGTACTCACATTGAGACTTGTTGAGACTGGAAAAAAAAGTGAACATAACCATCAATAGCATTAAATAGCATTAAAATTGTATACTTATCGAGATTGAAAAGAAATTGGGAACGTAACCATCAATACTATTAAAATTTGGTTGGCATAATCATTTATTTATGCAAAAATCTAACGTTCAACAAGAAATTGAGATACACAAAACGTTCCATAGCACCTCCAACATGGTAATAAGCTATCACTGCCTATAGTTAGTTGAACACCAGTAATTAAACCAACCAACCCAGATTTGATCGTTAATGAACCCTGCCATACACAAAAGCAAATAACGTTGTTTGTCCAAATTCAGAACAAACTTTCTAGTGCAAGACAACCAAAATAAAGGTCGCAACATAATATCAAATAATAATAGAAGGGAGAGATTAATGGAAGACATACTTAGAACATACGACGTTAGGGTTGACATGCACATTGAGATCCGTGACCTTGCAAATACCGGGGATATTGACAACCTTCCCGAAGTTGACCCCAAGCAAATTAGCTTGAGTCTTGAGGCAACCACAAACATCTTGGCTATCAACGATGGCCTTCAATTGAAAATCCAAACCACGAATGGCAGGGAAACAAGCTGCAACATGGGTGGTTGATTGCAAGGTGAATGTGCTCGCTTTCTTGGCCTTCCCCTCCTCCTTTGTGGGAGTGTTATGTAAAACAACATACACACATGCCTACCTCGTGGAGTCTAAGAATTATTTCAATGACTATAAAATATTCTACCCTCTTGTGTGTTATAACACATTGATTGTGAAGGTTGGTATGTGATAACATATTCCCATCGTATCATGATCCTTATTCCAAAGGGGGCAACCTCAAGGGATTGGTGTCTCCAACTAATATAATGGTTGATTGATTACATGGTGAGTATGCTTGCTTGCTTGCTCAACTTTCACTTCCTCCTTTGTGTGACAGTGTGTATGTGTGTGAAACAACAATCAAATATGCCTATCTTGTGGTGAGTATGTTTGCTTGCATGACCTTCCCCTCCTTGAATTGCTTCTATGACTATAAAATATCCTCTCCTCCTATGTGTTATCCCACATTGGTTGTGAACGCTAGTCCACGACAACTTATAAGTCCCAGTACACCATGATCCTTGTGCCATTTGGGGCTTTCAAAAGGGATTAGTGACTCGTACTAACATAATGGTTGATTGATTATAGGGTGAGTATGGTTGCTTGCTTGACATTTCGCTCCTCCTTTATGAGATGTGATGTTTAGGTACATGTGTGTGAAACAACAATGGGATATGCTTATGTTGTGGCATGTTGGAATTGTGTAACAACTGCAAATTTTCCTCTCCTCATCTATGTTATCGTATGTTGGTTGTGAAAGGTAATATGTGTCATGATACAAGTCCCAACATGATCCCTATGCCAATGGGGTGACCACAAGAGAGTGGTGTCTCCTACTAACATAATGGTTGATTTGCTACAGGACATGAATGGTTCCTTGCTCAACCGCTCCTTTGTGGGACATGTTATGTGAGTGCATGTGTGTGGAACAACATTAAGATATGCCTATCTTCTAGTATCTTGAAATTGCTTCCATGGCAATAAAATCTTTACTCCTTTTGTGTGTTATATCCCATATTCACTATGAATGTTGGTCGACTACATTCTACAAGTCTCAACATACCACGATCTTTGTGCCAATCAAAATAGGCAGAAAAGAATGATCTCTCTCATTGATATAATGGTTAATTTTGCTTGCTTGCTCACTAAATCTTCCCCAGCATAAATCCTCCAAATAACAAAAATAATAATATTTATAATTCAAAAAAAAATCACTTCCTGCAACTTGCATTGCCAACGGTCAAATCATAAATGATATTCCATACACATTTGTGGAAACACACCGACACCATGCCCTATTTTTGTTTCTATCTTTACCCTTAATTGATTACCAAAGCTCTTTGTACATTTCAAAGGAGATTTGCATCCAAAAGACAAATTATTGTTCCGCAAAGCTCAAGCATATGGTACGTTTAAAAAGGTGGCCGACGTGGTATTTCCACATGATAAGATTATCTTTCATGTCTCTCTTATGGTGCATGGAGTATATATATATATATTTATATATATTTTATGTGTATATATCTATATATATCTTCCGCGCTGCCCCCAATCAAAGTTAGTGCGTGGGGTTTCGCAGAGGGAGGGAAATTTTGGAGGTGGGCACCAACAACTCCATTGTACACAGGTAGTTCTTGGATCTTCAAAAGCCTTTTAGCTTGTTTCATGCTTTTATTTTTGGAAGCAGTATAGAGGTTTAGGGTTTAGGATCAGTAGGATTTGATTAATGGAGGGTACGTTAGCTAAGAACCTCGATTTGAATTCCGGCCATCAACTCTTTTCAAATGAAGACGAGACCCCTCTATCAAGTCCAGGTCTGGTGGCCTCTGCAACCACCCCTAATTTAAACCAGGATAGTAGCCTGAAACCCTCCAAAGAAGAGAAACCATCAAGTGTGGCTGAAGATAGCCATGTTTGTTTAATGGGTCTTAAAGGAGAGAATGTAGAACCCTCCAGAGCTCTTGATCAGTGTGCCAAGGGAGGTCTCTCTACCGATCTTAATGAAGTTGGTACAGAGCTTGAAGAGAATTCTATGCCCATTGAGATCAGTGAACCAAGAGAAGCTGAGGCTGGATCAGTGCCAGTTGTGGGGCTCGATAGTGGTTCAGTTGAGCTGAGAGATGTTGCTGGTGGGCTAGCCACTGAGAAGGAGCTGGTTTCTAGCAAATCTGATCAGGAAGGAGTTAATGCCAAAAAGAATCCATCTTTGCGGCTGCAAGTGGAAAGACATGAAGAAGTTTCAGCTGGGTTACAGAATAAATCAGGTTTTGGGGATGAAAAGCACTCTACGGCATGCTCTAATGACGAACAAGCAGGTTTTTATAATTGTACCCCTAGGGAGCGTAGGTTTTCTGTTGGAGATATGGTATGGGGTAAAGTGAAGTACCACCCATGGTTCCCTGGTCAGGTTTGCGATCCTTCAGACGCATCAGAACTGGCAAGTAGGCGTTGCTATAAGGATCGCGTATTGGTGGCTTATTTTGGTGACCAGACATTTGCATGGTGCAAGGAATCCGATTTGAAGCCTTTCCAACAAAATTTTGCGGAGATGGCAAAACAGTCAGGTGGTAAGCCTTTTCTCAATGGAGTGTATAAGGCTGTAAATGAGTTTTCAAGGCGAATAGAATTTGGTTTGACTTGCTCCTGTCGTTCTGAGCAAATTCATAGAAAACTTGAAAGTAAAGCTTTTATCAATTCTGGTCTACGCAAAGGGACAGTTGTAAACAATCATAGAGATATTTCTCTTGCTGTCACTGAGTTTGATCCTCAGAAATTGCTCGCTTATATCCGAGAGTGGGCAGAATGTCCTCACATAGATGATACCTTGCAAATCACTAGGGTCTGTGCTCAAATGTCTGCTTTTAGCGCAGCAGAGAGGCCTCTAGTATGTGAAGAAACATCTTTTGAGACTCCCAGGAAGGGGAGCCGTACAGAAGGTTCAGGGAGGAAGCAAGTACGCAAAACCAAAAAGAGGATGTTTGGGGACTCCTTTGAGCCAGTAGATGATGTATCTGAACATGGTGAACCACCACTAAAGTACTTCAAAAACATAAGTGGAACCCCTCTAAACAATTTAAAGGAAAAAGGTTCATCTGGTAGAAAGCAATCTCTATCAACTCCTAGGAAGCCGAGAAAAAATGAGTCAATATTTGCATCTGGTGGATATAGGAAAGCATTTAAGAGTAAGCAAGGGAAGAATCGGATGAATCATTCCACCCCTAGAGATTGGGATGAGGATGCAGATACAAAGAAGGTTTTAAAAGTATCCAAACTTGGGGAATGCTTAAGAAAGATTGCAAGTCAGCTCACTGGCTCTCCTCCGATCATAAAGGCTTGTGTTTCACCTGTTCAGAATAAAACTTCTGAGAAATCTGGCAAGAAAACAAAGTCGGTAAGTAAGGAAGGTATTCCCAGGACACCCTCAGCCATGGTGGAATCTGCATCACCTCTTATAGGTGATTTCTCTGTCAAGGAATTACTTTCAGATCTTTTCCTAGTTGCACAGAAACCTATGTATTTTCTGGAGGAGAATGATATGTTTGCCAGGGTACCTGGTTTTTTCTTAAAGTTCAGAGATGCAGTATTCCAAAAAGATATTGTATATTCATCTTATAGGAAGGTTTCTCCATTAAAGTTAGCAAATCAAGTACCCAAAAAGAGATCTTCAAGATCATCCCCCAAGTTAACTGGTTCTTCCAATATGTGTAATTTAGAAGACATGGAAATGCCTGATAACAAAAGTCTCTTGCCAATGGGCCATCGAGCAAGCTCTTTGAAGCGAAAGGTTGGAGTGCAGGTAGAAGATGCCAGGAAGAAGCGCCATATTAGATCGCCTAGTCCTAGTTTGTCCAAGAAGTCTTCAAAGAAAACGATCAATGAGGTGCCAATGACACCCATCGTTCCTGCCAACAATGTGTTAGATTCTCCTGCTGAGAGTAATGCTAAGCAAAGCCCTACGGCTCTCTTCATGAAGTTTCCTGTGGAGATAGCAGTGCCCTCAGAATTGGAATTGAAAGAAAAGTTTTCCTGTTATGGTGAGATTTCAGAAACTGAAATTTTTGTTGAGTCAGGCTGCGCTCAAGTGGTTTTTCAGAGATGTTCAGATGCAGAAACAGCTTTCCATAGTGCAACAACAAATAGATTTTTTGGACCAGAAACAGTTTGCTTCAGGCTTAGATATCTTTCATCCAGATCAAAGGCAAACATCCCTGAAACTGCTGTCGCTGAAAGACTTGAAATAAGTATGCCAGAGGAGGAAAGAAATATATCAAGAAACGTGGAAGACATTAAAGAAAATGCGGTGCAAGCCACTGTTTCAGAAGTGCCTGCTGCTAAGAATTTTGGTGCATCTAAATCAAATCTTATGGAGGAGCCTTCACTTTTATTAAGCCAACAAAGTCTGGAAATGACGGCTTCTGCATGATCCTGTCCTATGCATCTCTACTTTAGTTGCTACCGAAGTGGATAGTGATGCATCCAGCTCCAAAGCAGACATCGAGGGGTAATTTTATTATGGAGGACAGAATGTCCAGGACATGTTCTTAATTATAGTCGAATATGTAATTGTGAATCTTAAGTTTTCTGACTTTTTACTTTTTATAAAGTTTCAAGTTTTGCACAAACATCTTAGGAGTATCTTAGCTTTTGATTCCAGGAAAATTCCTAGCAATCCTGGAAGGCTGAGTATTGCCGAAGTTATCAGTGCTTCTCAAGTTCTACGGCAACTAACATCCAATGAATATGACTTAGTGAGGCCTGGTGTAGAACTTGGAAGCATTCTTATTAATTATAGGGGTTGGTAAAATTTGTGACTTTGACTGTATTTGTTTTTGTCATGTTTACTAAAACTTAAATTATTAAGCGCCTGATATGAGACGGATCAAAGAAATGGATGCGAAAAATTCTCAGAGAAAATAAATGATTCTAAGTAGCTTCCATTTTCTTGGGACCCATGGGATAAAAGACTGTAGACTTCCAGGGCATTCACTAATGATGTATATGTGTGCCAATATGTTCTTACGAGAGATGTTGTGAAGATAGCCTGGAATATATGGTTTTTCTAGCCCCATTCTTTTGGAATTTTTTGTACTTTGGTATGTCTGTAACTACATTTATTCCCGATGTGGCCTGAGCATAAGCACAAATATAAAACCAAAACCTGCAGATCTAGTAATACCATCACATAAACTCCAAGTGCTAGTATCTATGCCTGGGATGAGGTTGCAAGTTAATAGGCTTTCCTAAAATGCTAGTTTGGTTTAATTGATCGGTCTCTTTTGTAATGCATAACACGTCTGTTAATGCTTATAAATAATAATATTGTTTTCCACTACTTCATTGCTACAAACCTGAAAGGCTTAGCTAGTAGCCTAGTACAAGGTAGCCCAAATATTTTCTAGTGCCCCCACTCAAATTTTTTGTTGAGTTCTACTGTTGATTGTTAACATCGTGTTTATTGTTCTAAGCTTTGCATGGGGACTTCCTTTAGATCAGTGGGTATTGTTTGTAATGGGCTGAATGGGTTGGAAAGTTGATGGGAAGTTTCCCGGTCACGGTGCAAGGAGCAGCAGCACCCAATAGTCTAGGAGCTGGTGTAGACGAGTGACATCCATGTCAACTTTTTTTCACATGCACTAGAAGCTGTTTGTATAAATTGGCATACATTAGAGAGTTATCATATCAATTTTTTTTTGAAGTTGTGCTTTATTAAACATAACATCATATCATTTCTTCCATCAGGGGAAAGCACTTCAATTTTGACTACAACCCAAGGAAGTTTCTCTCCTAAAAATGCCACTTTCCAGGATATGAATGCAAGGAGGAGCTGGCCACAAATTTAGAGACTAGACCTTGGCCTTTCTAGTGGATATGGGGTTTGATTGCCTGCAGAACTTTTGAGCAACAAAATTCCCTTTCACCTTGACATGTGTCGAGGTGACCTTAAAAGTTAACAGATTGAGCCCCATTCAAGACTTCTTGGTTAGGAGAACTCTAGAACGAATACATTTTTTCTCATCTTCCAGGTTACATTCCTTTCCATTTCTTGAATCACCCTTTTGGCGCTCAATGTTTGAGCATGGGTGTGAATGTTAATGATCTATACACATCCAATCTTTGGGACTGCAACACCAGTTTAAGTTGAGCCATTTCCTCCATCAATGTTAGCCCAAAGAAATTTGTGCAAGGCTTCCTTGAGCTGCTGGTAAGCACTAACAAAAGGCACACAGTAGAAGTTTTATCAAACATGGATAGTTGCTAAGACTTTCATACATATTTGAAATTTAGTAGCCCATGCCATGGGCTTTGTCAAATATTTCTTGATCTGTCTTTCCACTTGCTGAATAATCATATCCAAAAGACCTTGGATGCAAAAGGAATGCTATGCATCTTGAAAATCTGGCAAGCTAGACCATCTGTCTTTCCACTTGCTGAATAATCATATCCAAAAGACCTTGGATGCAAAAGGAATGCTATGCATCTTGAAAATCTGGCCAGCTAGATCTAGGGCTGTTGATCTACAAGCCAAGCAGCAAGTCCTGTAGGATCTGTCCATAGCATTCTATTTTGGCCTATTGGACCTTGGACACTAAGGCACTACAAAAAATCTGGAGGCAGTCCATAGCGGTTCTCCCTAGAATCACAAAAAATATGGAGCCAGACCGTAGTGTTCTTTTTACTACTGTCTGATCGTTACAGAAGTGTACCTCTTTTCAATTCCTAACGACCGAAGTTAAATTTGGTTGGCTAATCAGATCATTCCATTGATGGTTGGCAAGTATGATGATTCTAATGATGATCCTGAATGTATTCTGTGTTTATATCACTGGTGGATTAAAAAATCCCCATGAATCAACTTGGGGCACGGGTGTAATTTTGGCTGTGTTGACCGTATCTTCCAGTGTAACTAGATATTTTTGCTCTCGGATCAAATTGGTTTTCCTTCCATAAAAGTCTGGTCCTCGAGAATAATTTGAAAGATTATGTAGGATGTTGATTAACCAACTATGCAGCTCACTGTTCTGGGAGGGAAATGCCTTTCATCGATCTTGAACATGCCTTTGATCGATCTTGAACAGCCCCAAGATAGACCCCAAATACCCTAGCGCCATTGTGGCCATTTAAAAAAACTTTGGTTGGATAGACCCCAAGTGTCCTACATCCTCTGTTTTAAACTTGATGATAAGCAGTTGGACTGAGGCTTTTGCAGATTCTCAACAGCGCAGAGGAAAAATGGCCCAAAGTCTATGGCCTTGATCATGTCTAGATTGAAGGGCTACTCGACCATGTCATAAGCTTTCTAAAAATTGATTGAAGGGCTGCACAACCATGTCATAAGCTTTCTTAAAATCAAGCATCAGGGTTGGAAGTCGATGAAAGGAATTCTCTGGTATTTTTCTTTAATGCTCCCAAGGTAACCAGATTCAATATTTGCAGAATTCTTGGATTTCAAGAGAGCTCCCTTCCATCCAAATATTTAGGGGGCCTGCTGGTGGAGTCAATTGTTTGTAAGGGTTCAAGAACGGAACTCTTGGACAAAATGAGGTGGTGTTTGTCAAGTTGGACCTATCGCCCTCTAAATTTGGCAAGTCGGTTGGTTTTGGTGAAGTCTGTTCCTCAAGCCATGCTACTTTATCTTTTTTCTAGCACGACGGCTCCCAAGGCAGTCCGAAAGGAAATATAGAACTTTAAGAGGAAATTCCTTTGGAGTGGGGGAAGGGAACAAAGGAAACGGGCCTTGGTCAAATGGGAAAATGTATGTAAGCCAAAATTTCATGACGGTTTGGGGTTGCGTTAACTAGGATAGATGAAATTGGTTTGTGGGGCAAAAGTTTGGTGGCGATGGGTATCCTATGGCTCGGAACCATGGGCAAAGCTTGTGGCATTGCAAATATGCCCAGGGTTGGGATAAGTGAGACCTTATACGGTTTGCAAAGGACAGGGGTGGGTCTCATATTTGGATGTCAACAATCAAAGGTAGGGACTTGATTCAAGAAAACAATTTTTGTGGAATTAGGGAGGGGGCCTATACACTCTTTTGGGATGATGCATGGTAACAAATGCCAAAATTCTCAGATTCCCTGGACGCCCCCCACCTTTGCAAGGCTTGTGAAATGCAGGGGAAAGGAAAGGTAAAAGGATTATTTGGAATTAACTGGTTAGAATGCTGAATTTAGGGAATGTGCGCAGAATAAGGGGAGGTCACATATCACGATTCACAATTGGCCAAATGACCCTTTTCAAAATCCTATAGTAAATCGATTATGGCAAATCTTCCCATAATTTTTAGTATGGGAAATTTGGAAAGAAAGAAATGCATGGACATTCAAAGGGAAGTATGCTTCTGAGGAGATGGTATGGTTTACTGTTCAAGTGGAGAGGTTGGAAACCATATGCGTTGGCTCCTAGGGGGAGAAACATTGGTAATCCTAGGAGACTGAATCCCTCATTCTGCTTGCTTGGGAAATTCTTGGTCCTTTCCAATGGTCGACTTCTTCAAGTTTAACTTTGATGGAGCATCCAAGGGGAATCTAGGGGTAGTAGGTTTTGGTGGATTGATTAGAGATCACATAGGTAGAATGAGGAGCTACTATTTGGGAAGTATTGGGCATGAAACAAACAATGCAACAGAGCTAGAAGGGATGATCCATGGCTTGATAGTGGCTCGAAGAAAAAACTGGTTCCCATTGATAATGGGAGGAGACTCGAAAGTGGTCTTAGCCATGGTGTTGCGTATGCAGAATGAAACCCCCTATTCTAGGGTCTTGATAAATTGGAGATAGGAGTACAGGTTGGAATGCTTAACTAGACTGCTTCGCGTATGCAGAATAAAACCCCATGTTCTAGGGTCTTGATAAATTGGAGATAGGAGTACAGGTTGGAATGCTTAACTAGACTGCTTCATGACACGAGAGCCCTCACCTTTAGTCATGTGAGAAGGGATGACAAGAGGGTGGCTAACACGTTGGCCAACAAAGGTACGCAAGCGAGTAAGACGATCGTGGGCGATTCATGGGAGGCTTTGGATGACGAGAAACTTCAGGGGAGCTGTGAAGGCTAGATGGCTCAAGATATTTGTTGTCAAGATGTACCTTACATGAGCGGCCAGTAGCAGGGCCATGTAGGGGCCACGTGGCTGAGAAAAGGACCACAGTAAAAGATGGGGTATCCGGAGGAAAGGACAGGAGCCATTAAAAGCAAAGAATGGAAGTTAGATCAGAGTTATATGGTAGGCTCTTTTGTAGGAGAAGAAATAAGTACAAAGTATGGTGGATCTATGAAGCAGGGTGATAATTTTTCGGTAAGGACAGTGGCCTAGGTGAATGACCTCATTGACAGTACAACCGTGATCATGGCATAAAATGGATAGTTGCTACTTAGGCAGCGCAAAGGTGGCAATTTACATCGTCATAGTTGTTCCTCTTTGTGCATGCAACATGTGTGTTCTGTGTCTAAAGAGAGTTTCTAGTGTTTGTGTTTAAGAATTGAGATGGGGAAAAAGGTGGTGGGGAGTAGTGGGGGGAAGGAGTGAACGGATCCTAGGGATAATACTCTAAGATTTAGGTGTAACATTACTCAATCCTAGAAACATGCAATGTGGAAGCCAAGTATTTCAAGCTAGGGCTCCCGTTGGAAATTCAAGGAAAGCTGGAAGCGATTAAGGCCAGTATTTGGGAGATGCTTGATGACGAGAGCCTGAAGTAGGAGACCAAGGTAGTGAAGGACTAGGTTATGGACCCATGCAATAATGCTGCTCATCTCGGACTTTATGAGTGCACGATGGCCCTCTTTTGCGTAATGAAAAATTTGATGGTTCATGTGCTATGGGAAAGAATGCAAAAGGAGGAGGGAGATGAGGTCCTTGTTAAATGCTAGGAGAACCACACAGAGGCCAACCAAATGAACCAAAAAGTTGGTGCCATTCTAACTACGCTGGGGATTCAGGTACGATTGCCTTTTGCGTCGTTGGCAAGCGGTTCGACACTGGATCATGTAGGGATTTTCCATGGAAATGTGTCGGGGCCTTGCGGTTTTTGATTATAGGGTTTGGGTATCTTTTGTTGCCTTATGATCGATTTAGCTCCGTGTTTATGTAATGTAGAAGAAGCATTTTTGGGTTTGATAAGTTTTTGTTTGCTAGTGTTGTTAGACGGTTTTTTCTATGTTCTAAGTTGTCAAAGGGACAAGAATTATGGATTTGTGGGGGGTTTGGTATGAGAAGGGATGCGGGTTTTGGAAGTATGGAGGTTTTGTGTCCTAATCATTCAAAATACAATAGATTCCATAACTATAACGCTATCTGTAATTTACGGTATAATTTTAATAACAAAAAGTACTTCATAAATTGCATTTTATTTGAAGAACCAATGTTATTTATGTTTTTTTTTGTGTTTAATACAATTCATACAAGCGCATTAAACTAAATATTCTCATTGTGGTTGTCATGGCATTCAATGAACAACTTTTCCAACTAGAGCTTGATTCATAGATCCCAGTTTTTGGTAGCTCTGCAATTGAGGTTGCAACCCTTGCGAAGAGGTGCTTGTTGGCAGGGGCTCAAGCACCACCAATGGTGTGTTGCTAACACTAATTGATGAATTACCATTGCCAAGGGTGAGACTAATAAAACAAATATCACCTTCATGGTGTGAAATAACTTGAATCATTTCCATTTCCACTATGAATATGTTGTATGTTGTGAGCTCCTTAAGAAGACATAGGATTGGTAAGAATGTGAAAGCCACTACTAAATCACATGTATGCTTCTCATTCCCTAGAAAATGATCAAACTTTTTCTACCTCCAAGGGTGAAGAGGACTCCCCTTGTGAATTTCTTAGAGTTTCCTTTGGTTGCACCTCAAAGAAGGATTGGACAACTTTTTGTTCAGAAATCCAATGCCTTATTTCTTCATTTTGCAATTAAGTTTCTAGTCTTATGAGGGGGCTGATGTAGAATTAACGATGACATGCTTTGACTATGTTTCATTTCCTTATTCGAGTCCATCCACACCAATTCATTATTTTTCTTTCTATATGTAGTTCCTCAATCTTGATTTTTCTATTAAATTTAATACTCTCCACTACTAATGTTAAGATTGTTGAGGCTATTTCCTTATATCATGTCTTTTGCCTTGAAAAATGTATTATTTTTGTTTATCTATACTTTGCTTGTGAGAAAGCATGGAATCAATATCCACAATTTGTTAAGAAAATGTTTCCCCTTAAATGATAGAGGATAATTCTTCTTTTATTTGAGAAGTATGAATAGATCATCTCTCAATTGCATGAGAGAGGGTACTAGTCCTTGAAATTCAAACCCTTAGGCATTCCTTATTATTGGACTTAAAAAAAGGTGGGTAAAGCAGTCCTTGTCTTTCTAATGTAAGCAATAGAGTAATGAGCCATTCATTCCCCTTTTCAAAGGAATTATGTTATTAATAGTTTATTGTGGTGAGCGGCCATATGAAAATGTTGTTCTTAGGTAAGCTGACTTTGTCCAAAGAATTTTTGAATTACCTTTTTTACAATGTAAACAACCCCACTATAGTTGTAGACTTATGTATCCTATTGAATTCCTAAAAATTAGAGCCCTACCATTTAGTCAATGCAATAGTCTTTCCACAGGTCTTTAATATCCATCGGGAACTAAAGTAGCACAGATTGAATTTTCTAGCTTCCATCCAAATTCTATATGGAGATGTCCACTATAACTTTAATACCCCTCGATTATAATCTTATTAAGATAAGGGGCAAATACAGAAACTCTTAGAGAGGATTTCCTCAAGAACTAGTCATATTTGAAACTAATATCTACTCCATTTCCTCCAATCTTTGAAGCCAAGACAAATCCTCACTAATGGAGAATTCTTTAACTACTTCCATATTGGGGAGCAACATATCATTGATAAGGTATATTCAAACACCTTCTCCTATCCCTTGCTTGGAAGTTTTATTTAGTTGAATGCATTTCCAACAATTTCTCATGATACTAGATACCAAACTATTTTGTCTCCTAAAACTTGTATCATTTTGTTTGGGTCTCTTACTCCTAGTTCTCTCAAATGCATTGGTTGCAATATTTACTTTTACCATAAGACTTCCCTTCTTTCCAAAGGAAGGATTTCCAAAGCTTGTTCATTTTCTTCTATACATTTGATAGGTCTACAAAGCAAAAGTGAAGAAATAAGGTTAAGACAGATGATATTGATTTAATTAAAACCATTATACCATGGGTATGTTAGTGCATAATTATGTTTACATTATTTAATTAATCGAGCACATGCAAATAAATTAATTATGTACGATCAAATGGAAAATCTTTTAGTTGGGTTAGTGAATTATGAATAAAATAGTATCTACTCTATAAATAAAGGATTTGAGTCCTCATCGTACTTGAATGAAGAAATAATTGAACATTTTCAATTGCTTTGTGGATGTTTCTCTTTCAATGGTTTTACCGCATATCTTGTTTCAATTTATGCATTTGTTGTTTTTATGATCCTATGGCCGCATGCATTTTTACATGGTATCAAAGTGGCTTAGGGGAAAAAATTGATTCTTGATTAGGCTAAATCACTATTTTGTTTGCAAATCAATGATGAGGCACTTCTCATATCTACATGTTTGGAGGTTTTTTTGGAGCAATCTAACAACACGATTGTGCCTGGAGGAACACAATTAGCTATGAACACTTCTCATTTCATGAAAATCGACCTCCATATGCTCTAGATTTGAAAATTTCTCTATGGCGGTCGAGTGATTCATCGTGTCATATTTTCTAAAATTTTGAAAATTTATAAAATTTTTTTAGTCTTTGATTTTACGCTATTGGTATTGGTTTATTTTTTCTAGTCAACCCTTAGTTTTTTGGTGTCTCACCCAATTTCAAAACTCCCCTCCCTTTTATGCATCCTTTTGACTAAGCCCTCCTTACAAACCTACTGACATGTTATTTCATTGGCTTCCAACTTTTTCGGGCATGGTTTGGACCCCTCGTTGACATATCTGAAGAAATGATAGAAGGAAAAACTTTATAACTATCTTGAGGAATGCAATCTATCTTGGATTGGGATATGATAGGGGCCAAGACATTAAGTAACATGAAAAGGAAAAACAATCTCAAAGGTATGCTATTTTCTTTCTTGATTATAGTGGACTATTGAAAAGGAAAGTATTTTTCATTACGTGTTTAAGTACTATTTTTTTATTGGAGGAATTGATCACCTCTACGTTTCTTAGTATCCTTTTCACTACAATCAAAATAAGGAATACAACGTTGCATTAGAAGAACAACTACTTTTGTGTTTATTAGGCACCTTAGTATGTTTTAGAATGTCTTAAGAATGAAATCTCTTAAAAAAAGGGATGTTTCCAAGTAGTCATGCCTTTATGATACCTTTTTTTCAAAAGAAAAATAGTAGTTTCTTGATACTCATTAGAATCAAAGGTAACGATATACATTTCTATGATACTAGGTATCATATCTAGCCAAAAAACACACAATGCTCGACATAATCAGGCTCCCCTCCAATGAAAACCATACAGCCTCCAAGAAAAGACCATACCACCTTACGACATGTGTAAAGCACCAGAACTTACTGCTAGAAGCCAAAAACTTCAGCAAGCAACACCCTATAGCAGAGCTTACAAAAAGGGGCAAAAAAACACCCATACAGACACTGCTAATGAGAGCAAAGTAGCAGAAAAAGGGCTAAGGAGACTCGCAATAGTCTATACCATCAAAAGGGGACAAGATACTCGTCCATCGACAAAGTAAACAAGTAGTTGCACAAGATCCTTTGCCATCGAGACAGGAGGGCCTCCAACCCTCCACAGAAAAACGCTGCCGCTGCAGGAAAAAGCATCGCCGCAAGAAGAAAAAAAATCTCTTCACTTGTAACACAACAAAGGCCCCTCCACTCCGCGGACATCGCCATAAACCATCTCGCAACCATGCCACAAGGAATGGATCCCGTCATCGTCATAGAGCATGGAAAAGCCCATCAAAATAAAACTGTTTAGTCGAAGAAAGGGAACCACCACTCAAAAGGTCCGTCGTCTCTCAGCAAAAATCGCTGCCGCCTCCGCCATAGAAAGGGTCGCCGCGCAAGGGCACCTACAGCGCACTAGGAAGAAAGCTCCATCTTCATTCGTTCAATTTGCAAAAGCCCCAGGTCTCATTGCGAAAAAAGGGGGGTGACTAGTGATGAAACCCTAGCCGCCATGCAATGGTTTAGTCGGCTCGACTCTCAAAACCTAAAATTCAGCCGCCTCTCAAAACCTTGCCTTTATGATACCTATAAATGAGCATACACCTTGATGATTATTTTTTAGTAGATGTTCTCCTTGTTGAATGAGTAATCTCAATTGCCTACATGGCGCAACAAGTTTTCATAACAACAATGATTCCATAAAATCCATTGCCACAAATTCATGTGTGGTAGCATGCAATTTTTTGTTTCTAGGATGTTGGACAAGGTTTTTTGGCCTCTATAGAGGGGATAAAGGTGAGATAAATATTTGTTCCTCCTTTATTTGTACTACTTGGGTTAAGGGGATAAAGGGGAGATATAAATATTAGGGGATAAAGGGGAGATATAAATATTTGTTCCTCATTTATTTGTGCTACTTGGGCTAAGCAATTGTTATGGTTGGATATTTTTTGTTAGTGTAGTTCTTTTATGTAGGTGTAATGGTTTGCTAGCTTTTTTATACCGTAATGATATTCTAACGCATAATGAACATTATGAATTTACATTGGCAGTATGACGACCTAAGGGTTGCATTTTTTAGTTTGTTATGTAGATTGGAGCTCAAGCAATATTTGTGGTCAATAGAGACAACACTGATGCATCCATTTACAATAACATTGAAGAATTTGGTAAAGATAATGTTGCAAGTTGGGCACTGTTGATTATGATTTCATTGAGTCGGATATATGTATAATTGATATAGAACAAATTGAGAAGGAAGATATAGTGCATATCTTGTCTAGTTCTAGTTGTCATGAGCTAGTTCACTTCAAACATTTTGATAGTGTAAAGGACCTTGTGGGTCACTATTATTAGAAGCAAACATACTAGGCACATTTTTGAAGGGCATGCCTTTCTCATCCCTTTTTGTGATTTTTCCCCAAAAGCAATGTTGTTTTTCATGGTGGATTACGATTGAAGTTTTTGAACCTATTAATGAGTGGAAATGGATGAATAAAGTTCAACAATGGAACATTCTTGTTTTTTTTACTAGGTAACTCCTATTCCATGTAGAGATTTTTAAGCCATGTTTGCTAGACTAAGTCATGATATTTACACACACATTCTTGAGGAACATCTTATCTAGACACTTAGTTATGCTTCCTTATTTTTCACTTTTTGTTGCTTTCAACATTGATATAGGAGTTGCTTTTGCACTCCCACATTGTATTAGCATTGGTTGTACCCTTTAGTTCCATATCTTTAAATGACGCTCTTTTTATCCATGAGTGAAAAGTTATTTAGTGTCATGCATTTGATTTTTTTTTTGAAACAAACACGATTTCTTTCTATATGGAGTGTCTATAATGTAGTTGGATATATTAAAGCAATAACTATATGCATGAGATAAATGATTATATTTCATTTTTTTATAGTCAACCCTTTATTTTTTGCTGGTATCACCAATTCCAAAATCTCCCTCCCTTTTATCATCGACCTATTCTTTCACATGATGGAAACCTTTTATGGCACAATCTGGAATCCCCATCGAGGTATCATTGTACACTTGTCCCAACAGGGGAGTGAGGGGGCTAGCAGGCCCCTGACAGGGGTTCAGGGGCGAATCCCCCAAAAGAAATTTTTGGGATGTTTGTTGGCCAACAATTTATGGGCCCACAGTATTGGGTGGCATGTGGTATTTTCCCATGGTAATTCCTCTATAAAAGGAAATCATTGTAGTACGATTATGTATTGTATTGTAACATTGTAAAACGATCTCTATGATTGTATGAGAGAGACTGTGAGAGAGTGCAGAGGAAAAGCAGCAGGTGTGCTGCAAGTTGTATCCCTTCAATTTTTGCTGGACGTTATAATAATAAATGACTGGCAATTTCTTTGTGGAGGTAGCCCATCTTCGGTGAACCACGTTATATTTCTGTCTATCTTGTAATGTGTTTATGTTTTAATATTTGCATCTTGTTTATTGCTATTGTTGTGATCCTGTTTTTCTAACAATTACCTCAAACCCCACACTCCATCATTCATTTTGTGTGCTAAACAAAATCAACCACCCATGTTCCCTTCCCTTGGTGTATGTGCACCCTTCCACCCTTATAACTCTATCCTCCACCCCTTGGTTATGACTTTACTTTATGCATTTTAATAACGTGTACTTGATGCTTTTTATTCTCATTTTGTAGTCTACCTTTAACCTCTTATACTCATATATATACACAATTTTTTTTTGGAACAAACCTCCCTCCCCATGGCCTTTACCCATTGGTTTCCAAATCATACATCCTCTACAAAAAAGTGACAAATGGCATTACCACATCACCTTACTAATACATCTACATTCTTTGTGACAAGTGGTGCAATGTCACCCTGCCACATCACCATCCAAGTTTGACATGCGACATCCTAAGGCACTACCATGTTAGCTTTGTACCATCCAAGTTTGACATGTGGCATCCCAAGGCACTACCATGTTAGATTTGTAGGTACAATCAACATGTAATCACCATTTCCACCTCAATAATCAACACATTGAACAAGTATAGTGAGTGAAAATCAGATAGTTCCACGTGGCACTTCTAATCCTCGTGGGGGGATTTCTCTTTCAACGTTCTAGGTCTTTTTCCAAATTGTGATAACTTCACCATACATATTTGGATTTAGGTGCCATTTTTTGATATATAATTTGGCTCTTCCTAATGTATTTTCCTCATACACACTTTGTTTTGAGTCTATCTTTTTTCTTTGTAAAGTTCGAGATGCCCCCTAATGTATGAGGTCAGAGGGTAAGACGATGGCTGAAATACATTATAAATAATAAACAGCGGGCTCATGGAGTAAAAAAACCTAAGGTACATGCTAGTGGAACAAAGGAAACTAGCGTGTCATAGGCTAGTGGAGAAAAAATGCCATTTTTATGGTTTTCTAAGGTACATGCTAGTGGAAATCAACCTAGTGAAAAAACCATTGTCACCAACCTCGTCTTTGAACCGTGGTTTCCTCTTTTAAAAGGAAGCCATCAGCCTTTAATTCTCATCTTTTGAGATGATTTGAGAGATATTTTCTAACAATTTTGAGATGCCTTATCATGCAAAAAGGGAGTAATACTGCAAATTTTACTAAAGAAATAAGAGCTTAGATTAAGGATCTTACTAAATTCTCTAGTTTTGGAGCCATCTGGAATATAGATCTCTTCTAAACGATTCTTCACTCTCATTGCATTTACTTGTCTAGAAAAGAAACTCATGTCTTGTCCCTTTCCCTTATCCAGAAATTCCTTGATTTAAGTCTCCAATACTCCTCTTCCCTTTCGTTCTTTGGGATTTGAATAGCTCGATGCCACCCTCCCATTCCTCTTAAGCTAGCTAGGAGGAACTACTCTCATCCTTTATCTTCAATTGGATTTATTGTAAGGGATATTTCAATAAACTCTCGCTCTCAAGTGGGTTTGTGGTTACTTCTAGTTATGTATATATTTAGACTTGCTTTGAAAAATAAATATTTTTTCTATTGGTAAATAAAGGAGGTTGAACCTGACATTTCTTTCTCTAGGAGATTTGATGATTTCCAAAACTTGTGGGGAGATCCAAAGGAAGAGGTATGTAAAAAGAATAGAGCCTAAATCTTGCATTCGCTTGAAAAGAACACTGGTTGGCTTGTGATTAGACATTGTTGAAAGGATGATTACTAAAGAGGTATTATTGTCTTTCCCTCCAATATGTGAACTTTGTATGAGGAATGACTAATCATTTAGTAATATGGTTGGGCCTCGATCTTGTGTTGTCCATGTAAATCTCTCTCTCTCTCTCTCTCTCTCTCTCTCTCAATTTTATATTAAAAATAAGCAAAAAATTGCATAAAAAACCACGTGATGCTTCCCCAAATTCATAGATGACATTCCTAGTAACCCGTTAAGATAAGCCAATGCACCTCACCCAAGGGGATTTGAATTAGGCACCCTTTGACATATGATTAACCAAATTCCCAACAACATTGACAACGACCAATTGAGCTAACTTTGACTTATTTTTCACCTACTCTTTACATGGCTCTATGATGCATACTCCACCCTTGCTTTCTTGTATGTCCAAGATCATATTAATGTCTCCATTGATGTATGATGTATACTCCGACTTTATTTTCTTGTATGTCCAAGATCATATTCGTGTCTCCTACATGGATGTATGATGCATACTCCCAATTTGTTTTCATGTTTGTCCAAGACTATGTTCATGCCCTTTGTTCTAATCTTATTAAATGCACCCAATGGTGAGGATGATGTACCATTCTTTTTTGGCGTTTCATTTGTTTGAGCATAAATGTTGGTGATCTAACATTTACACCAACAATGAATTTCTATGAATTCATTGGTGATCCAATGTGAACTAGAAAGCATTGTTTCCATTAGGAATTTATCAAAATTCCAGAGAGATGCTAAGTCTTATGAAAATCCTATCGAAGGAATGCTAGCGTGCGAATAATGTTTCCAAATTTTATATATACCTTCTAGTATATTTACTTTCCATGTCTTTTCTTCCTAAATTCAAACTACATAAATTTCTTTTTCTTTATCAATGGTTGTAATGATCTTCATAATAATAATAATAATCTATTTTTAAGGTCACAACCAAGCTAAACACCAATTTGGTGTATGAGACCCCCTTGTTTGCGGGACAAGGGCATCCCCTCTATGCAAATTTAACTGCTAAAAAATCTACATAAGCTACCCCCTCTAGATTTGAACCTATGACCTCCTAGGAGAAAACACATGTCCTTAATTGTTAGGTCAACATTATCCCCTATAATTCCATGATATTATTATCATTATTTACATGGTTTTGTTGTTTCCTCTTGAACAAGGGCTTGGTGCATGGTGGCATAGAACTTAGTGTTTTGCTTCTTTTTGCTTCTTCCTCTCTCACTTCCTTGTTTGTCTTTCTTTCTTTAATTTTCAACTCCTTCCAAATCAACCACACTTTAGTTTTGCTTACAACTCTTTGTTTCTCCATTAGGATTTCAGACATTCCTTCTGTAAAATAGGTCAAGACACCTATTACTCATGGTTGATCTTGTGTTTGACCTATCATTGTTCTTGTTTATTTACTTCTTCCTTGCTAATATTAGATCCTTTGGTTGTGATCCTTTATTTTCATGTTCCTTTTTGTCCTTGTTCATATACATTCTGGATTTAGAGTTTCTAAGGCAATAAATTTTATGGCTACAACTATTGTTCCCACTTGGCAAGGTGGTTGGTTTTGATGTTGCCTTCTCTTATCATTGATTAGTTGCAAGGGGCACTACTCTTGTTTATTTTGGTCCACTAATTGTGGTTGGTTCTTACAATCCTTTACAAAATGTTCATGCTCATGGCATTTATTGCATTTGAAGAGAAATTGTTTGTGGTCTAACTTCTAGGTGTGGATCCATCCTTTTAGGTTGGGTTGTGTTATCTCCAAGGGCCATTTTTCCTACCATAATTCCACAAATTCCAACGTGAGTGTATTCTTTTGCATTTGATTCAATGCTATTGATGTACTTGTTGAGAATGTTATCGATAGCTTAATAGTCGGATTATCCCAAATTTTTGTAAATGAGATAATCTTTACCCATACATGAAGCAAGTTTGGGACATCCTTCTCCATAACTTGGAACAAAAAAATAATTTCCACAAGTAGAATATGTCATTTTCCCTTTCAGAAATGGGCATCCATTGTTTATAGTCCATGTTTAGACAACATTCAAAGATGGCCCTAGTCCAATGAACTTATCAGAAACTTGTCCAAGGTGAGGGCTTTTCTTTTTTATTTCGATGTGGAGATGTTTAAGATTGGAATTTGATCAAATTTCCTAAACAATTCTCCTCTTGTTTGAACAAGTTGTTTTTACCTCTGTTGCTATTGTCACTACAAGAGATTTGAATGCTATAATGTCTACAATGAATGAAGGATATGAGAAGGCATAGATGAAGTACCTCTACTCCCACTCTAAACAAGATACAAAATGACATACCCTAGTTTGTCAAAATCCTAGCAAAACAACTTAACTATTATTATTGTTGTTGTTGTTGTTGTTGTTATTATTATTATTGTTATTCTTGTTGTTGGTGTTATTTTTGTTGTTATTATTATTATTATTATTGTTTGGTTATTATTATTATTATTGTTGTTGTTGTTGTTGTTGTTGTTATTATTAGTAGATCCATCTTAAATGCTGATATATCAAGAGGTGTTTTTTTTAATGACATTTTATTTACATTTTTATTTTATGACCTATCATTGTTCTCTCCCATTATTACAATTATTATTACCATACTATTGTTATTGTTGTTACTATTATTATTTTCTTTGAAAAATAGTTTTATATAATGCTTTTATCAACTAAAAAAATTATCATTTTACAAAGGCATAAAGCTAAATCTTTGATGGATGTAAGGCTAATGCAAAATTTGCAAAACAAGATACTCCATGCTTAAAATTTTAAAACACCATGCTTATGAGTCAACATACCAAAACAAAATTGATTTGACTATTAACCATATTAAAACAACAAATAACTAAACATAAGATCAAAGCTCAAAGGTCAAAGTTCACAAGTCCAAAGTCATAATGCAAAAACCCCTTTAAAGATATCTCGGTATATTTCAAATGACATTGTTTGTTTATTTAATATAATCTTGGTAATTAAAAATACTACTAAAATTGATGTTTTATGAAAATTAACAATTCAAGATGATGTAAATCCAAAGCTCAATGATTAATATTTACCTTAAAAGTCACTTAGTTTAGGATATCTTATAGTAATTAGCATTTTCACTTAATGTTGATCATTTGATCCCAATTTGCTGTTTGTAATACATAGTGATAGTGCAATACTTTATAAACTATTGCATTCAGGGGAGATTGTAATACATAGTGATAGTGCAATACTCTATAAACTATTGTATTCAGGGGAGAATTGTACTACTCATTTTGGTACATGGAACTTAATTATGAAAACCAACTTTTGCATTCAGGGGAGAATTGTACTACTCATTTTGGTACGGGGAACTTAATTATGAAAGCTAACTTTTGAGGTAGAGGTACTTTCATAATGACGAAATTGATATAATTGAAGTAACCTAACTTTGTGAGATCTGAATAAAGACTCCAAAGATTAATTATATATATATATTTTTGGTACAAGGAACTTAATTATGAAAGCCAACTTTTGCATTCATGGGAGAATTGTACTACTCATTTTGGTACAAGGAACTTAATTATGAAAGCCAACTTTTGAGGTAGAGGTACTTTCATAATAACAAAATTGATATAATTGAAGTAACCTAACTTTGTGAGATCTGAATAAAGACTCCAAAGATTGATAATATATATATATATATATATATATATATATATATATTTTAATAAATACATTTAATTTCTCATCACTACCATGTAAATTGGAATTGCTATTTATATGCTGTGAAAAGAAACGTAGATGGAATATAATCATTAACACATTGTGATTTCACAAATGTAGATGGAATATAATCATTAACACATTGTGTTGTCAAGTAATTGCTGTTTTTCTTGGAACATTGTTTCCAAACTTATGTTCTCTATACTATCACAATCACAACGGTTTTCTGCTGAAGATGGGTGAAGTATATTTACCTTCAACGTTGGACACAAAAAAATTGCTACACAGTTTCACCAAAACAAAAGCTTGCAATATGCCAATATGTGAAAACCTACCAAAAAAAGGGACACTTATTCCTAGTTTAGAAGTGTGATAGTTGTTTACAAGTAACAATAAAGGGTAAATAATCCCATGAAAATAATACCGTTCACCAAACCGTCTACCACCTTCAATCTGTAGTGTCAGAAGCTTGCACCGGACAATGAATATATCAAGAAACGATCTTCGTGACGTGGGGCATGCTCTGAATTCGTTCTCATTGGTGAAAAGACGAATGGTAAAAGTCCATTAGGAGATGAGTACACTGTGGGTTTCTATGACTCGAGGAGGAACGGAACTGTCCCTGGCACTCTGAAAGTGATAACAAAAACTTGAACTTTATCTTCGATGCCTTAAATTTTTGTTGTTTTTCACGATGTTGGAAGCATTGTAAATGTACCATGGCGATTTCTCAAACTATTATCCAACCGAGCCCTTTGAGCTTTGTGATCGGCCATTGCATCGATGTATTTTATTGAGTTATTACGGTAATTAACACCAAGGCATTTGTTGTATCTTCTGTTTAATCAAAACATGTATATTTCACGATTGCAATGTTTAATACCACCTCATTGATATCACGAATATACACGATTGTGGTAGCCTCCCTCCAATAATGGTCCTATAGAACATCCGACAGATTATATTCTGGCCAGTTGAGTTGTGAAAAAAATATTCTGGCCAGTTGAGTGAAAGTTCAAAAAACCCACCCACGAGCAGCTTACAAATCCTCATTGACTAAAGGTAATCCAAACCTACCTTTAGCATTACTATCAAAACATGCAAGACAGTCTGTCAGAATAAATAAGAACTTCATTTACCTTCCAATCAAGAAATTTCGCAAGCTACATTCTTGTGTTCGTTGCATAATTGTAATTCACAGTCGTACAAAATTATTCCACTTTATAACTCAATTCATCATCTTGGCAACAATCATCCCTTTATCTTCTTTTCTCATGTAAACTGGTGAGTGGGTAATAACAGATGACTTCTCATTTTATTTGAAGGGGTGCAGGCCCAGGCAGCTACCCTGTAACTACTTCCAAATTAAAAACAAGAAAACAACCCAATGGCAGCAGGTGTAGTTTCGTCTGCACTACTCATTTCTGACCAACCTCTATAGGCCAAAATACTCGGTCATCTGAATAGAAGAACTGATTCAAACTTACACAAACTTCCGAAGCAAATATGTTATGTACAAATCAAGCATGCAGGTATAGAGTGTATTTTAACATTCAAATGACTACCTGCATTACAACCATTGATAAAGAATGAGAGGATGCATTTAAATTTTATAATATACAGAAACAACGAGAAACACTATTTGGTTAACTTTGAAGCATATGTGAATCTCCAATCGAAATATAATTTAGAAACCTTTCAATTGCAGACCTTGTCGATATCATATGCAATCACCTTCTGGCCACCATAAATAACTAACTCATGCAATCATATGTGGTTGCCCTAAATTTTTTTGAAACATATATTAAATAATGGATCCCGTAGAAGACAAATGGGGATGAATAAAGACAGAAACCAATGTATTCAATCAACTCGATTACAAGTTTGGGAAAGATTACAGAACACCAACTTGGAAACGAAAAATGCCTCTATCATATCACTGCAATTTATAGGCAGTGAGAACTTCTGACCATGTCCGCAGCCTTCCACAATCCAAATGATGGAAAGTAGACCGATCTCATGATGTCAGAGTATGACTTCACAAAATGAAACTTACTATACAATACAATTCAGCGCAATGCTCCTCTATTTATTCACACCTTTCCTCATTGAAATTCTCATCATCAGTTAGAATTGGTCAGCCAAATGCCAGCACACCTCTTCCAACAAATGTTGGACCTAAACTGAAATTTTGTAGCTATTTGCTTTTCCCTCACTGTTAGAATTTGCCCTTGATTCTTGTGCTAAAATTATAAGAATAAAGTCAGCTTCATTGAAGATTGTAGTTGTAATACAGCCGACGTATTAATCATCCTCTTCACTAAGGAAAGTGAAAGAGAATGGTTGGAATTTGTAACCATCTCCTTCATAGAACTTATTTTGAAACTCAACCCAGTGAAGACGCAATGCATGGAGAAAAGCACTGAGAGTTTCCATAAGGAGTAATACCATAGTAGTTGCAAAAGCGAATACAGCAAATCCAGCTATACGTATGAAGATGTTGTTATAGCTGCACAATGATCACAATTAAAATGACATGAGCAAAGACGAGAAACTGGAAAACATATAGCAGTAATAGAATTGGACCTGAATTGAAAATAGAGAACTCCAATAATGAAGAAAACTTGAAGCCTATTACATAAGATCTGATATGAAGTTAATTTAAGCAACAGAGCAAGATGAGAATAAATATTCTTCTAACTGCACAAAAAATGCTGGGGCTAGTTCATACTGAGTGAAGGGTCAGATTACAGAGTCCAATTATGGTTTTACATTGAAGGTCTGGAACCTTTATATAAGAAGATGTTCATAACTATAAACTACTGAAATTAATATCTTATATCTAATAATTCCTAACCATCAGAAGATTCATGTCTCATATCAGACATCTTCCCTTCAAACATTTATCTGTTAACTATATGAGAGAATATATAACTAAGGATTAATAAATGACGAGCACTTAAAAATCTGTATAATGTGCTAATCATAAAAAGTTAAAAACATGTTTTAAGATAGATAAAAAGTTGAAAAGGAAAACTGCTCTCCCTTAAGTGGCATATGATACCAAGTTACACTCCCCTGTGCATTTGTCCTGCTACATATCTCCGGGAAAAAGAATTGATTGAAGTCAATTTTTATTAAAAAGCTTGATATACATGTAGTTTTACCCTTGTGACAACCCTGGTGCACTTTAAACATGATTAAAGACTAAAACTTGTCCATTACTCACCCCCATGCAGATTGAAGCACCTTCTCATAGAAAACAGCTGATAACTCTGAGTGTGCCAAGCTGCAAAACACCTCATATCAAGTCTCGTGTTCACAAAAACATCTTTTCAGGCATACACGATACATAACATCAGGTTCTGAAATATAAAAAAAATGAAGTACAGTAATACCTGAGGGCCCAGAGCCGAAGATAAGATGCAGTGTTGGACACGGCACCTAATACAAACTCAATTGTATGTATCATTTGGTGGACAAAAATCTCACTGAAGTCAAATTCTTCATAACCAGAATCAAAATCATGTTCCATTTCAAGAGAATCCGTGTCTGAATTCCCAAGAATTCCATATGCACGACCTTGAAGTCTCTGAAAAGGATAATACAGAGGAAAAAAGATTGTCCCAAATAAATTCTCTGAAAAGCAACTTCAATGAACCACATTAATCATTAACCAGGTTCTCGTCTGAATCCTTTCTAGTCACTCTACTCATACCACAAAAGTTCTACATGTGCTAGCAAATACCCAGCATTTCAGGCTTGTAAAAAACTTGGATTAGCAGTGCATGAAGATGAAGATGGTCTGACATTTCAGTTACTAATAAATTATCTTCTAAACTACCATATATAGCAAATTTAACACTCGAACTGTCTTCTAAGAAGACGGTACATTCTTCTTCTATTTGCAACAAAGTTGAAAATACGATTTGGAAACTCTTTTGCAATTTGATAAATGGTATCGTCAAAGTAATCAAGACCAAAAATATAAAAGAGAAGAAAATAAAATATACACCAACATTGACAAAAATTACATGATAATGCTCTACAGGTAAAAAAAATGCCTACCTGAAGATGTTGGTTCCTCAAAATTAAAGGCTTTGGAAGAAGCATCCAAGGCACTGCAACAAAAGCTAACAGTAGCAACACAATCTGACAAGAATAAAATGGCTCATGAGGGTCAAAACAAGCAATACAATTCATAAAGATGTGTTGAAGTTTTCACCAAATCAGAAAGAAACAAAAAATAAATTCTTTGATAACTAGGTGTCATAATGTCAGAATATCCAAATACATAACTTAGCATCTCAAACTTAACCTACTTTTCAGACAAAACACTGAGAT
Source organism: Pseudotsuga menziesii (assembly GCA_001517045.1). Classification (NCBI taxonomy): domain Eukaryota; kingdom Viridiplantae; phylum Streptophyta; class Pinopsida; order Pinales; family Pinaceae; genus Pseudotsuga; species Pseudotsuga menziesii. Next base: position 226,795 of record LPNX010721695.1, on the reverse strand, counting down.
TTATAAATGCAGGATAATAATTTGTGGAATAGATATTATACCTGAACGAATCTCTGACCCCAAAAAAGTTGATTTTCACCAAGGTCATCAGTAGGACTCAAGAACATGTATATCATTACATGGTAAAGATCAGCTTTAGAACCAGTGCACCACTTGATTATAATTAGGAGAGCGAGATAACCAAAGAGGCTGTTCAAAAATATCATCTGGGGTACAAATTGATACCTGGAAAACACACATGAAACATAAATTTTTTCTCAAGTCAAAATGAGTTGCTGGAATGGGAGCACTATCCCAAAGAATATTGAGATGTAAAGCCCAAGTCAAAAAGAAAATGTAGGCACACCACAAGCATCTTCTCACCAAATATTAAGTGAATTGGCAAAGAACTTTGCATTGAAATAACTCAAAATAATCCCCAAATTCATTTGAGAAACACCCAACACGATGGACAGCTTCATTTTTAATGAATTTAGGAATGGCAATTCTGTTCGGCTGCCGCGCCACATAGGATCAATACCAAATGGATACGGTTCACGATACTTAATCATCCCGTCTTTAGAAGCATCACTGCAGGATTCCAAGAGAAATCAGATACAACATAAGCTTAAGTCAGCATTTCCACATGCATTTCAATATGTTACAGGTGATATAATTGCATATCCAAAATTAGGATGTCATTCTCCAATGTGATACATGCACATTGAATTGACACAAATAATTTAACCTGGAAACTTTACATTGTTTATCAGAGTAAGTAAAAACAATTCGATAAGCAGACAATATGTTTGTGTAACATTAAAATCAAAATAGAAATGACATTTTACATAGTTTCCATAGCCATAAGAAAAATAACTGCAACCACTAGACATGGTTTTAAATGTATTTCAAGACCATTGGATCTCTCAGCTATCTTCCCTATAGGGTTTCGGCTTAGGTTCCAAGTATTTCCCCAAGTGATCACTGCAAAGCTCTTCCACAGTCAACTTCAAGGATTGATCATCTCTTCATCTAATACCTATAGACGCCTGAAAAGACTTTGCTTCTCCATCTTCGAGGTGTTATTTGAACAGTTACATCACTTGAGGGAAGAAGGGGCCACTGGTTGTTATAGTAGCCTTTCATCACATCAACCACATCTCCATTAGGAAACGAAAGAGCACTTTTGTCTTGATGATTGGAGGAACCCCTGCTTTGACCTTTCGAGTATAAGGGATTGTTTTGTGCCATTATATCAGAATAAAGATTCAGGGTTTCCATCATAATCTATAACTAGGTGCCAAGCAAAGGGACTTACTAATATGATCTCCTGGAGTAGAAACACCATAGATTGGAAATATGAGATTTTGGCCCAAGCCTTACAATGGATCCTTTGAATAGTCCACTATATCTTCACAACCTTCCCTGGTCTGTAGACCTTTTGCCTCCGTCTTTTTGAACCACCCCATCCTTCAAATGATGTGTTCGCCTCCATCCAAATCTACTCCTTTACACACCACCCTTCATATCTACTGACATCACAACTACTAGCTTGGCTTACGAGTACCAAAGGTCTAGCTTCCCGCCATACCTATCACTCAAAAATCATGTGACATTGAACAAACAGGTCACATAAAATGACACATAGTCTAACAACAAGTAGGAATTATACCTAACATACTCCCCCATAATGAGTAACTTGTTAAATATAGATCCTTGGTATCTTCTTAATCTTCAATTCTTATTTATGTTGGGTTGGTCCAAAACATAGTCATCTTCATCTAGTCCATTTATTCTTCATCTTTTGTCTTCTTGCGCTTTCTTCTTCATCATCTTCTATTACCTACAAAAAATGTATATAATACTCTTTCTTCCCCTTCATCATTAACTTGGTCCACATCATTCTCATCTCAACCTTGGAGATTAATTTTCTTCAATATCATTACACTTCCCCCCCTTGACATTGAAGATTCCTTCACCATCTTCAAAAAATAAAGTTACAATACAGGTACGTCTAATCAACCCATACTTACCTAGGTGGTTTATTCCACAACTAGATTGCATATATTCTCTGGGATGATAACTTTACTCATAATAGTCACTAGGGTGCCATGGAACATAAATGACTGGAAATGACTCATTACAACTCTTACTAGGTCCACAATTAAGGTAGACCTGCCGTATAGGTATTTTGGGCACAGGCCCAATTACATCATCATCATATTATTGACTCACAAATATCTCAAGCACCAAGTATGCTAAGCATTGCTTACAGTTTTTCTACAATTTGCCTTGATAGCCCATAAATCATATACAACATAGTACCGTGACTAATTTTATCTTTTTACGATTCTAGTCATTTCTCCTTATGCTGCACTATAATATCCATGCCTCTTGCCTTATTTCAAAATGAGTCTTTTATTTCTTCTTTGTTTGTGCTATTTGACTTTTTTAACCGGAATTATTTGCATAAATGTTTCTTATTGGAGTACGCCTACTTCCAACAAGACAACTATAGTTAATGTAATGCCATCTTCCTCAACACCTTCCTTTGATCAGGTGTTCATTCCTCTAGTCAACATTAAGGGGGGATGTTAGAAATGTGTTTTAATCTTATCTGGTGGCTTGAAGTGGTGTCATACTTAGTGTCATATTGATGATCATTATAGCATCATTTGTGGGGCACTTATACATGTAATTAGGCCTCATTAGACTTCTGTAGCATTGTGTTGTCGTCTAATACACACCTCCAAACGTGGAGAAGTCTTCAACCCACTCAATG
>LPNX010721695.1:192901-223400 GCA_001517045.1 Pseudotsuga menziesii | reverse complement strand
GTACTTCTTCTACTGCTGGTTATCATTTCAAGTGTTCATCTATCTGTTGGTTTAAAGATCTAAGTTTTGTTTAAAGAGGAAGAAAAGTAAAAGAACAGTACCCACAAGCTATGAGTCGAGGACCCATTGTCACCTCGATTCCCAACTCTTTCGTACAGGCCCAACTCCTAAAGGAGCCAAGGGGGGTAGTCCCTACTTACTAAGACTTTTAAGGATTTTATTAGGATTGATTTTAGGAGTTAAAGTTTAATTAAGTTGTCTAAGGGGTTTAATGACAAGCAATCATGCAATATGCAACAAATAATTGATGAGAGCCAAACCTACTTGAAAATCAACCAAATAAAACTAAATGAAAGAAACAACCACCTATTTATTCAACCGGTGCTTTGTCAAATTGGGCTATGGAGTCACGGTTTGAAGAATAAATTGCTTGTTTATCAAATAAATAAATTTATATCAGATATACCAATGAAATTAAATCATTCACGTTCCAAATGTTATCAAGATGCACATTCAAATTATTGAAAGAACTTATCGCGATGAATAGAAACTTGCTTGAAATCAAAGTAAATGGAATAACACCAAATTTGAGAGCCTCAACCAGATTGCCTAAAAATGCAAGTGTGCTTGAGAATTTTGCAAGTGGTCTTGTAAATTTTAATAAATTTTAAGGTCTCACTCTGACTTAGGGAATTAATGTGTGAAATCAAGAAATAACAATCTAATCTAATGTGACTACCTTTAACCCCTTATCCTTTGTTTGAGAGGAATTGTTGGGTGCTCAACAAGAGAACAACGAGGCTCCCTCCTAGCTCAACAAATCAGTTCCAAAGATTGTCGGGTGCTCAACAAGAGGACACAGAGTGCCACAAGGATCCCTTCAGCCTCTACCCCTCTAGATCCACGGATCAACCCTTGTTTTCTCAACTTCAAAAATAAGATGTCAAATGCCTAACTATTCTAGCCAACTCGAGCTTTTTCCCTTTCTTGTCACCCAGGATTGAACGAACTGGCAAGGGGAGGGAATATGGGGCAAAAGTGGGGTAAGATTTATTGCTTTATGAAGAATGAAAAGATTGTTACTCAAATGTAAACTAAACTAGCCAGCACGGTTTTGCACTGCAAGATGTGGGCGACATAACAAATGAAATAAAGAGATAAAATTTTAATCTAGCCACTGAACCCTCTTTCCATAAGGAAAGGGTGAGGCGAAAATGATTTTTTATGCAACAAAGAATTGAGACTAGTCCTAGCCCTTCTTCTTTTGCAATGCAAGAGGGGCAGAGACCTACTATCTTAGAATGCAATGGGTGGCTTAAAAGGAACAACTGAAACTTGAAACTAATTAAATCCTAGCCCTTCCTCTCTTGCAATGCAAGGGTGGGAAAACCCAACTTCCTTCGCATGCAATGGGTGGCTGAAAATTTGAAGTAAAATACAGATTTAACTTGAAAGAAAATTGAGAAGTTAGACCCAAGAGACTCTCTTGGGTCTATTACAAGAAAATAGGAAAAGAGTTGAGAAAGGAAGAAGAAAGGCTTTTGGGACCTTTGACGAGGGAGTGGTTTTAGCTTGGAATTTTCTGCACTTAGTTCTAGCCAAATTTTGGCAGAACCTCCCCTTGAAATGTGAAAAACCTGCAAAATACAGCAAAAAAATGTTCTGCAAATATGATGGAAATTAGTTTTTTAAACACCTCAAACATTCATGTACGAAAAACCATCAAAATGTAAATAAAAGCCAGCAAAGAATTAGTGCTGGAAATGACTATTTTGAGTGCCGAAAAGCCCAAATCTGAAGGAAAAAAATTAGTATGAATAAAAATTGAGCCGGGTTCTTATTTGTTTGAAAATGGGGTATCCCACCCGAGAATCCCACTCTCCAAGCCTTGGTAACCTCCAACAAATTTAGCTTCACAATGCAAGAGGGGTGAGAGATCGAAGCAAAGAAATGAGAAATCATTTATTCAAACTAGAAGTCCATAAACTTCTCAAATACTAAGAAGACCACTCACATAACATGTAATAACAATATCACAATATTATTCTCAACCAAAACACTTTGCTTGAGATCCACAAATGCAAATGAGAAAAACTAAATGGCACAATGTTACCTCATCCAAGAGCCAATTACCAATCTCCTCCAAAGATTTCTTCTCACTGATCAAAACAACAATGGCTCACTTCTCTTTGAGCAAAATGGGAGAAAGAGATCATGCGAAGAGAATGAGAGCGAGAAAATAGCAAATGGTAACTTAAAAGCAGAGGGGAAGGCTTCCTTTATAGAAAAGTCAGAAAGAGGAGCCCATTTGCATGTGTGACACTTGTCACTTGAGAGAGAGGAGGCCCAAAAAGGAGGGTGCACTTCCTAGTGGGGCGCCTCCTAGGGTCAAAGAACAAATACCAAGGGGGGGGGGGACCCCTCTCTTATGTTTTAAATCTTAATGCTAAGCCAAAAGGGGGTGACCACTAAGGTGAGACCCCTTACTTTGGCTTATTTTCATTTTTCCCATTGGCCATAATGAGAGAGGGCACATCGCTAGGTGAAGAACTTGTAACTCTTGAAACTTTGCATGGGGGGCCCTATTTTTGCCTTTGATTTCCCTTTTGGCACGTAATACGACTTTAGGAAACATTATTTCCCCTTCCCAAGTGACTATGGATTCTTTACAAAAATTCGCCATTTTAATTAATGACAAATTTTCCCAATTTCTTGACTGACTTAGACAAATAGTGGTCCAAACTCAAAATGATCCACTATTATGACCCCAAACTTGGTCAAAGGGTGTAGAGGGTATCGTGCGATTTATTTTGAGTACACCCCTATTTATGGGTACTAGGAGCCACTTATCCCTCTTTTATAATATAACATTTTATGCTGAGAGACATTTTCTAAGGTTGCACTTGTGTTTTAAGGCTTTATCACTTAATATGCAGGCTTGGGAGGTAACACCGTGCATCTTAGAGAAATCCAATCGTTCCATTGCGTGTGGAACATCCAATACAATGAGATCTGCCTTCCATTTCATCAATAAAGGCCTTTGCTTGCATCACATATGATTATTTTCATCCATGGTTGTCCATTATTAAAGTGGTAAGAGCTTTGGCTTATGAAACGTTGATTAAATACATTCTTATGGCAAGTTCTTTGGCTTTCCAAAGGTTCCTTGATGGTTTTCTTTTGTGGTTTTGTGGCATGTTTTGCAAGACTTTTGAGGTTATTGTTGTGCCCCCCTCCCCCACTTCCATAGGATCTCATCTGAGCTTAGCTTTCTAGTCTTCTAGGCCCTCACTAGCTTCTCTCACAACTTGTATCTGGTTTTCGGTGGTGTCTTCCAAAAAATTTTACAATTTTGAGGCCATTTTTTGTGGAACTTCTTAGAATTGGTTCATTACATGACAGTATGTGGTAGAGATTGGAGGCCAACCTCTTTGTATCAAGTTGAGATCCTTTTTACAAGGCCCAATCCATTCTTAGTGCCTTAGACATCTCTACTAGAATCATCAATCATAATACTTTCCAGTAGCCCCTCCTCGTCTATAATTGTCACCACTGTCCCTTAACAACTGTTGCCTCCTAACTGTCACCTCCATGTAGACTTGTCTTCTTTGGTATACGTCAACCCCTCCTTTGGGAGTCATGCCCTCAAGGGTGTCACCTTGTACACGATGCCCTTTAACCCATGACTGTTACTAATGGAGCAACCAACACATGGGAACCTTTGACCTCCTCTTCACGTGGAGATAAAAAATGACCCCTTTTGGAGTACAGACACCATTCCATGGGACTCTTAAGCCATTACCACATGGAACAATCCACTGTTGCGACATAAACAACACCACATTATTGCAATGGCACACAGCCGCACATCCTGCTGACACATCATCTAGCCACACAGACATCTTTTCAAGTCAAACTATCATGTTATTAGGGATACTGCATGCATTGCCACATCAAATTCTACATCAACATCTTGGAGGAAACCCTCTTTTTCACTTTTGATTTATGAAGGCTATTTTTTGACAAGCATAATTTTGTCATACTGAATCTATTTTCAGTGCAGTTTCTTGCTGTTGATTTTTCTGAGCAACATCGAGAGCAATTCTCTTAGGAGAATGGGGACACCGGGTCCGGGACCAGGGTGTGGGGTCAACCTAGAGTTGAGTGACCATTCTATCGAATGGGGATATCTGGTCCAGGACCATGATATGGAACCAATCTAGCATTCGGGGACTCAACCTTGAGTTGAGTGACCATTCAATGGAATGATGACATCTGATCCGAGACCAGGATGTGGAACCAGTCTAGCACTGGGGGACTCGGCCAAGAGCTAAGTGGCCATTCTTTTGAATGGAGGTACTTGGTCAGTTACCAAGAATTTACCTAGTCCGAGACTAGGGATTCAGCCCAGGGCTGAGGGCCATTCTCCAGGAGAATGGAGGCGTTTGGTCTGTTACCAAGTATTTGACCTAGTGTCAAATTATGCAGCCTATGGCTGAGGCACCTGGTCTGTTACCAGGAAGACACTATAAGCCCTAGACCGGTTCTAGGCATGTGTGACACTCCTACGCTCGAGCAGTGGGCTTTGTGATCTACTCCAAGGCTTAGCTACCCTTGGTTAAGACACCTTAGTACTCGATCTTGGTGTCACGCAGAGTGTGAGATAAAAGCATTAGTAATTCTCTATGTTTATGATGATGTACTTTGAGTGGGGATGAAAGACCACCTTGATCACTTGTATCGACCACAGGGCACTTGAAGAAGGCTAAAGCAAAAGTCAAAAATACATAAAGACCCTTAGTACCACTAAGGTGTAAAAGTGAAAGTGCAAGAAGACCTTTAGTACCACTAAAGGTAAAAGTCAAAGTGAGAAAAGAATAAAATAATATTATTTTGTTCTTTGTAATTTTGGTCCACTTACAAGTGACTCAAAGGATATAAAAGAAGATCAATCCATTTCATTATTACACACATTCTTGTTCTCACAGGTATAGCTGCTCCAACAGAAGATTTCACTGGTTATTGAAGAAAAGGAAGGTTGATATGATGCCCTAGCATGGATGAGTCTAGCTAGGGTATTCACACTTGTTTTCTCATTAACCCTAAGCTAGGGTTTCAGCAGCTGCATTCTTTTATCAGATTTTTGTCTTAGGAAGTAGTTTTCTTCTTCCATGGACAACTCTTCTTCACTTTGGGCAGCCACCCTCCATCACCGACAGCCACTATTCTCCTCGAGCAGCCATCTATCCTTCTCCAAGTAGCCTTAATGAGGGCTCGATCCTCTCTACACCCTCGGGTAGCCTTTAATAGGAAGACCCGTGAGGGTTTTAGCCTACGACTAACCCTCGGGTAGCCTAGCACGCAGACCCGTGAGGGTTTGTGCCTGCGGCCAACCCTTGGGTAGCCTAGCAGGCAGACCCGTGAGGTTTTGTGCCTACGGCGAACCCTCGAGCAGCTTGCTGGCATGCCCGTAAGGGCTTCGGGCTAGGTTGAGCAGGCAAGGTTGCCTTACGGGCAGCAAAACAGAGACAAGAAGCGGGGTACGATCGAGCAACAGGGTATGCATGAGAAACAGAGTACGGACAGGCAATAAAACATGTACGGGCAGCAGTACGATCGGATTCGGGCAGGCCTAATCAGATATGGGCAAGAAAAACAGGAATTCGGGTAGCCTGCTAATTCTGGGTGGGAGAGAGAAAGTTAGGGTAGAAAGCTCTAATTTGTCAAAAAGCCTAAATTGGCATTTTTGTGTATTTGGATTATCTTCTGTAATTGTGGATCTATGATACAAACCAAGTTAGGGTTTGTGGAATTTTGGAAAAACTCGGTCATCTCATTTACGAGATGAATTACTAATGCTTTTGGGGTTCTTGTCCTTTAAAGGTTTCCCCAGTGAAAAATCTTGTGTTCAATGTGTTGATGTATTGATGCTGTTTACTGCAGTTGTCATTTGTTTAAGTTAGTTAGCAAAATTTAAAAGTATTCATGCTAATGCTAAAATTTCAACACGGTATCAAAGCTTAGCGTGTGAAGACATAGTAAAGGGAGATTGCTGTTGTCTTCTTAGACCTTGGGATATGTTTGCAGACTTAACATTTCACTAGGTGGCAGAGATGGTCGTCAACATCTTCAGACTGGAAGAGAAGCTACAAGCGTCAGCTAACTACAACTCCTGGAAAGCTAGGCTTACAGCTATTTTAGAAGGAAATGACCTGGATGACATTGTGTTTAATGTCAGTGAAGAGCCAACATCTAATGCTGGCAGATTTGCTTACAAGAAGAAGCAGGCTAAGGCTAGAAGGATCATTTATGATTCTGTCAAAGAAACGGTGATTCCCAACATCACAGCATTAAAGACTGCCAAAGAATGCTTTGACACCTTGGCCAACTTGTATGAGAAGAAGGTTCCCAGTAATAAGAGAGCCTTGAAGAAAAGGCTACGAACTTTGAAGCTGAACAAGGATGAAGGGGTTGGTTCATTCTTTATGAAGATTGCACAGGTAACAGATCAACTTATTGCTATTGGTATTGCTGTTGATGATGATGACCTTGTGCAGACTGTGGTCGATGGTCTCCCATGCTCTTGGGAAACATTCATGGAATATGTCAATGGACATGAGAATCAACTAACTTTTGCAAGACCTTGGCATGATTGCATAGAAGTAGAGGGAAGGACTTTAGGCAAGGTAACCAAGGAAGGTAACCAAAGAAGGTAACCTTGCACTTGCAACAAAGACAAAGAAGTTCAAGAAGAAGAAAACCAAGGATAACAAAGAAGAAGAACCTAGAAGAGAGTACTACCTGGTTTCTACTCTCTCTGGATCCATCACAGACAGTGCTACCTCTTGGTTGGTGGATAGTGGCGCCTCCAGGCACATGATGGGTAACCGTGGAGCTCTCACCAGTTATAGAAAGAAGAAGTTCACCACATAGGTGGAACTTGGAGATGGATTCACGTACAAGATTGAAGGAGTTGGCTCAACTTCACTTCAATTTGATTCAGGTAGGTTCTTCATATTGATGATGTCTTATATGTTCCCGATTTAAAAAAGAATCTTCTATCTGTTATTGGCTTAGAGGACAAGGGCTACAGAGTCCTCTTCATGGACAAGAAAGTCCTTCTATGGGCAAAGGATGAAGATCTAAGCTCAACTGTACAGATTGGGGTTCGAGAGGGAGGCCTTTACAAAGCTTCAGAAGATTCCACTCATGCTTCGGTACATCATACAGTTGATCCATGTGAGCTGTGGCATAGAAGGTTTGGACACCTTCACTACACAACTCTTCTAGGCTTGCAAAAGATGGTCACAGGCATGCCAGAGGTATCTCCAAAACATGATGAAATTTGCATAGGATGTGCCCTAAGTAAGAACACTAAGAAATCCTTTTCCAAAAGCAAGAATAGATCTAAAGGAATTTTAGATTTGATTCATTCTGACATTTGTGGGCCTATGTCTTCACCCTCTTTGAGTGGTTGTTTATATTATGTCTTTGTTCATTGATGATCACTCTCAGAAGTCATGGATTTACTTCCTCAAGAAGGCCAAAAGTGAAACTTTTGACAAGTTTAAAGAGTTCAAAGCACTAATTGAAAATCAGACTGGCAGACACATCTGTATCTTGAGATCAGATAACGGAGGTGAGTATGAATCTAATGAATTTGATGATTTTTGCTGAGAAGCAGGAATCAAGAAAGAGCTGACAGTACCGTACAATCCTCAACAAAATGGGGTTGCAGAAAGGAAGAATAGAACGATCTGTGAAGCTGCTAAAGCCATGCTTACCGATCTATAACTTTCTTTATCTTTGTGGGCTAAAGTTGCAGGTACTGCTGGGTACATCCAAAACAAAATCCCTCATGCTGTCTTGAGGGAGAAGACTCCAGAAGAAGTCTTCACCAAGAAGAAACCTGTAGTTGACCACATGAGTATATTTGGCACTCCGGTGTACATTCATGTGCCAAAGGAAGAGAGGGCCAAGTTAGAACCTTCCGGTAAGAAAGGTATATTTGTCGGGTACAATGATTGTTCGAAGGCCTATCGTATCTATGTGTCTGGACAAAGGTACATTGAAGTCAGCAAAGATGTGATCTTCCATGAGGAAGCTGTGTTTCGTAAAACACAAGAGCTTTCAAAGGAAGATGAAGTACTTGCCCTTGAGTTTCCAGATTCAGAAATTCAGAGGGATGAAGAGGAATTTGACGATCAAATTCCAGATGCACCTGAGGACACTGAAAGTCCACCAGAAGAACTACTTGAAGTTCTTCCTTCCAAAAGGAGACCTGCTTGGTACCGAAAAACAATACAAGCCGAGAAGCATAAAGCTCCTCCCGAGACTTTTAGAGAAAGCATAAGACCACAAAAGTACTCCAGTCTTATGAGCCAGCTTATCGGTACAGAACCTTCCTCATACGAAGAAGCAGCAAGTCAACAGGTATGGGTTGATGCCGTGATTGAAGAGTACAATTCAATCATGAAGAATGATGCGTGGGAAGTTGTTCCCAGACCAACATGAAAGTTAGTTGTGACATCCAGATGGTTTTTCAAAATCAAGCATGCTGCTGTTGGCAGTGTGGAGAAGTATAAAGCCAAAATCGTAGCTCATGGCTTCACTCAGAAAGAAGGCATTGACTATGATGAGACATTTGCTCCTGTTGCCAGGTATACTACCATTAGAACCATCATTTCTCTTGCTTCGGTATTTGGTTGGAAGTTACATCAGATGGGTGTAAAGACAACCTTTCTCAATGCTAAGATTGAGGAGGAAGTCTATATCGAACAACCTGAAGGCTTTGTGACTCATGGGAAGAAAACCAATGTGTGTAAACTGAAGAAAGCCTTGTATGGAATGAAACAGGCTCCAAGAGTCTGCTATGCGAGGATGAATGGATTTCTCCACAGTTTGGGGTTTTCCAAAAGTACAACTAATTCTAACTTGTACTTTAAGGTTGTGTTGCTCGCCGATGTGCACACCGCCAGCCATGAATCTTTCGAACAACTGTCTCCTGACAAAGGGGAGAGGTGCGACCTTGGGGGCAAGCAAAGAGTCAGGTGATGTCACCTGATCTCGACTCCTCCTTTTAGACAAACTCCTAACGAAGCCAAGGGGGGTAGTCTCTACAAAGAGTTTCTAAGGCTCAAAGGTTTTAAATATTATTAGGTGCGTGATGCGGATGGGTGTTTTTAGGAGTTTTTGATAAAGAAACTTACAATAAAATAACCAGTAAATACTTGCAGGTAAAATTAGAGATAACCAATCACTTGATAATTGCAGATTGAAAGTAAAGCATCCAAGACATGTAAAATAGATGAATAACAATGCTTTAGACAGATAATGAGCAAAATTAAAAGAGGACCGGTGGTTAATGGAGTGCTTGGGAATGTTTTGCAAGTGCTTATTGGTAAATTTTAAAGATGAGGTTGATTATTAAATGGGAGGGGGATCTCCAAGATATACCTTTCGGTATGGGAGATATGTCCAAAACTCTTAATCGATACGACTACCCTCAAGGAATATGTAGGCTGGTCTGGAGTCTTTGAGGCTATGTTCAACGCTACACCGCAAGGGTGTAGCCTAACTGGCTCCTTTAGGTCACTGACCAGTTGTTCCTGCTTCCTTTGGGTAATTTGCCACCGCAACGGCTTAAATCACGTTAGATTTTCTCCTGGGGGAAGTTGGTAAATTTTATTTGTGTGACTTTGATTAGGATGTGAGGATTTAAATAATCTACACTGCTTTTGGGTATCCTAATCGGGTAGAGCATACACAGTGTAGTAAATTGGTTTATTCCAATTTTATTAATGGTGAAATAGAGCCATTGTAACAACCCTCCGACAGAAAGCACTCTTGATCCGCCTTAAAGCGAGATTCAAGAGATTTATGAACAAAAGAAACAAAAGATGCTGAAAAAAGTAAAAGAACTAAACTAGATAATAAACTCTCCGACAAAGAGCACTCTTGATCCACCTTTCGGTGAGATTCAAGAGATTTTTTGTTCCTTTTTTACTTAACAATATGATAAACAAAAGCAGTAAGGCTAAGTTAAAAAGATCCGATAGAGAGTGCTCTTGATCCACTTTTTAGTGAGATTCAAGAGGCTTTGGGTTCCTTGTTTTCTTTTAGCAATTGAATAAAGATAAAACTGCTGAAATAAAACTACACTAACAAAGTTTTCTTTTTTATGAAAGCTAAAAGACTAATCTATTCTAAACAGTTATTATGCATGTGAAAAGTAAATGGGAAATAACAAAAACAAGGACGATATAGGCTTCCCCCAAATGGGGGAAGTGGGGTGTGGGAGCCTTTATTCCACTTGCTCTTTATTAACTTGTTACAATGCTTGAAAAAGAAAGAGTTCCTTTTGATCCTTGAAAAAGGAGTAAAAACGCCTAAAAAATTGTCGGGAAAGAAGGGGAAAGAAGAGGGGAGAGGTAGGATTGAGTATGGGTGCTCTGGATGGCTTAATGCTAAAAAATTCGGTAGCATCTCTCTCTCTTTTTCCTTAGACCTGCTAAAAACCAGCAAGCTTTAAATGCCAAAATAGTGGGTTAATGCTTTAAAAATACATACAAAATACACTACTTCGGTACTAATAAAAAATGGGAAAAATTTAGATTTTAAGTACTAGAGCAACTAGTGAATTAGATCTAATATTTAGAGATAAAAAACTTGTGATATTTTAGATCTAAACATATGCAAATAAAGAAGAATGATAAACACTTTAGATTTGATTTTACTTGCAGTAATAAAGTAACCAAGAGAGAAGGAAAGATTTGCTTTGAAGAAATAAGGATCTCAAGCCCCCAGCTTGAATGTGGTGAAGAAAGAAGAGTTCTTGCGGTACAAGAAGCATTAGATCTTAAACATGGAGTAGTGAAGAGAAAGAGGAAGCAACCGAGCTTTGGGTTCTCCTTCACTTGTGGTGATCTGCAAAGCTATAAAAACTAAAACAAATAGGGATCAAATCCAGTGTGATAACCTAAATAAGATGAAAATAACACTAGTATTACCGACTACATCATGCTACTTTCCAATATTAGCTAGTTAAATACAAGTAAGCAACTTGAAAAGCTCAAATGCCTACTCTATGGACTAGATATAGCCTTCTTAAGCTGAAAATGATACCACCATTTGCAGATGAAAAAATAAAACTAAGCTAATATCACCTCGTGAAGCACAAGTATTCACCATAAAATAGATCTTGCACAGGATGGACCTCCAAAGTCTTCACTTTTATTCATAAACAATTACAGAGCATTACAAGAGCAGAGGTTCCTTGCCTACGTCCTGAAGAGTGAGCAGAGACCCCTTATTTATACACAAAACCCAACCCCAGGGGGGCACCAACCAATTGAAGATGACAAAGTGTGAGCTTGAGTTCATGGAGATAAACGTGGGATTTTCTTCAAAGAGGATGCACCACCTCTCACAAAATAGATGCACTCTCATCCTTAAGCTTAACCAATTTGCCACATTGTGCCACATATCTTCATAATCTCACGATGACTACGAGTGAGGGTGAGGCAATCATGGGGATTCACCTTAGTTAAAGGTGGAGTGCATTAGAAATAGGCGCCACTTCTCTATTGCTACCCCACCAAACCAAACCTGTCACGCCACATCACGAGTTTCCAAGCCATATGAAGGGGTGCGCTCAACTTTAGATACATACGATACTTGCCAAACTACCCAAAAATCATGCCTTGATTTTAGGAAGAGACCGCCCTGATTTTAATGTTAACTCCACGCTAATAGAACAATACCACATCACCATCCTCCTTGCGTGGGCCACATGACGTGAGTTGGAGTGCACGAATACTTGGTTTATTTGCTTGGTACCCAAACCCATCATAAAAGTAACGCTTTTGTATTTGGATGATGTCATCTACCACATAAAAAACCAAACAACACTTCCTCCATGTCATTTCATTAATATTTTAACGACTTTTGACTTTTCTAAAAGTTTTGACTTTAGTGCATTTTCTCCAAAATTAGCAATTAAATGTCACTCTAATGCTTTGTTAGCCAAATGATGCCTTCCGGGATGCTTCAGCTGGCCGAAACATAGTGAAAGTGGCCCCTCGGGTAAAGATGCTGCTTTGGGCTTGAAAATGAGCCCAACCACGCCAAAAACGGACTCCGGATTACACTTTTTTTACATTTTGAATTTTTTCCATTTAAACCATTAAAAATGACTTAAAAAACGAAAAAAAATTATTTTTTCTTGGAATCAAACGAAACACTAGGGGGACCTAGTACATGTTCATATGACTCAATTCAAATGCCTGGCATGTCGAAAAACACTGACACGAAGGCTCTAATAAACTCTTAAGGCCAAAACACCAAGACGACTAACCCAGCTTTGGAGGTGTGAGTGAAAAACTCAGAAATCATTAGTCGTTTGTTCAACAACCAATAATACCCAAGGGAAAAAATACTCTAGGCTAGTCGTCTTGATGCTCAAGTCTGGGAAGCCGAGCCTTTTATAAAAAATAAATGCTAGGACATTTTTTACAATTTCTGCAAGGGGGTATGAACATGCATTACAATTTTTTTTCGAACAGACTCCTTGAAAAAGGCTGGCGGACTTCTGAACTCTGATCATGAAAAAGTGTACTTGTTCTACTTCGCCGACTCGCTTGAAAATTCCACTAAGTGCAAAATTAATGGATAACAGGTTGTTCATAATCATGTCTGGATACTTGTTCTATATGTAGATGACTTGTTTCTTACAGACGATGAACAATTGATAGAACAGTGTAAGAGGGAGCTTACCTCTGAATTCGAGATGAAGGATCTCGGGTTGATGCATTATTTCCTTGGCTTAGAGGTCTGGAAAAAGGCAAGCGAGATCTTCCTGACACAAGGAAAGTATGCAATGGACATCTTGCAGAGATTTGGGATGCAGCACTGCAAGTCCATGAGTGTACCCATGACTACCAACTTGACAAAGTTGCGTGACTCAGCTACCAGTTCACAGAGTGTGGACTCTACTCTGTACAGACAACTTATTGGATCCTTGATGTATCTCGTGCATACGAGAATGGACATCTGTTACACAGTGAATGCTCTGATTCAGTTCATGTCCGATCCGAAGCACATACACTTGGTAGCTGCCAAACAGGTACTTAGATATGTGTGAGGTACTATCACTTATGGGTTCAGGTATACTTCCAGCAGTGGAGTATTATTACCTGGATATGCAAATTCAGCCTGGGCTGGTAGTGTAGTAGACCGGAAAAGCACCTCTGGTTACTGCTTAGTTTGGGATCTGTAATGATCTCTTGGTCCAGTAGGAAGCAAGGTTCCATAGCTCAGAGTACAGCTGAGGCAGAGTATATTGCTGCAAATGATGCCTGCAAGGAAGCAATTTGGCTCAGAAAACTTCTATTTGATCTGTTCAGGGGAAAGCTTGACTCGATGATCATCCATTGCGATAATTAGAGTTGCATAAAGCTTTCAAAGAACCCAGTGTTTCATGATAGATCGAAACACATTGAAATGAGGTATCATTTCATCAGAGACCTAGTGCAGAGAGGTGCTCTAAGGTTGCAGTACATTTGTACGGATGAACAGATCGCAGATATCTTGACCAAGCCTCTGACAACATCAAAGTTCGTATACTTTCATGACAAGATTGGCATGGCAGAGAATGCCTTTCTCGCTAAGAGAGAGGGAGTGTTGATTTTTCTGAGCAACATCGAGAGCCATTCTCTTAGGAGAATGGGGACACTTGGTTCGGGACCAGGGTGTGGACTCAACCTAGAGTTGAGTGACCATTCTATCGAATGGCGATATCTGGTCCGAGACCACGATATGGAACCAGTCCAGCATTGGGGGACTCAACCTTGAGTTGAGTGACCATTCTGTTGAATGGTGACATCTGGTCCGAGGCCAAGATGTGGAACTAGTCTGGCACTAGGGGACATAGCCTAGAGTTGAGTGACCATTCTTTTGAATGGAGGCACCTGGTCAGTTACCAGGAATTTACCTAGTCCGGGACTAGGGACTCAGCCCGAGGCTGAGGGCTATTCTCCAAGAGAATGGAGGTGCTTGGTCTGTTACCAAGTATTTGACCTAGTGTCAAATTATGCAGCATATGGTTGAGGCACCTGGTCTGTTACCAAGAAGACACTATAATCCCTAGACTGGGTCTAGGCATGTGTGACACTCTGACCCTCGATCAGTGGGTTTTGCGATCTTCTCCAAGGATTAGCTACCCTTGGTTAAGACACCTTAGTACCCGATCTTGGTGTCACACAAAGTGTGAGATAAAAGCATTAGTAATTCTCTCTGTTTATGATGATGTACTTTGAGTGGGGATAAAAGACCACCTGAACCACTTGTATTGACCACAGGGCACTTGAAGAAGGCTAAAGCAAAAGTAAAAAATACATAAGGACCCTTAGTACCACTAAGGTGTACAAGTGAAAATGCAAAAAGACCTTTAGTACCACTAAAGGTAAAAGTCAAAGTGAGAAAATAATATTATTTTGTTCTTTCTAATTTTGGTCCACTTACAGATGACTCAAAGGATATAAAAGAAGATCAATCCATTTCATTATTAGACACATTCTTGCTCTCACAGGTATGGCTGCTCCAATAGAAGATTTCATAGGGTATTGAAGAAAAGGAAGGTTGATGTGATGCCCTAGCATGGATGAGTCTAGCTAGGGCATTCACACTTGTTTTCCCATAAACCCTAAGCTAGGGTTTCAGCAGCTGCATTGTTTTATCAGATTTTTGTCTTAGGCAACAGTTTTCTTCTTCCACGGGCAACTCTTCTTCACCTCGGGCAGCCACCCTCCATCACTGACGATCACTATTCTCCTCAAGAAGCCACCCTTCCTTCTCCGAGCAGCCTTAGTGAGGGTTCGACCCTCTCTCTACACCCTCGGGTAGCCTTTAACAGGCAGACCTATGAGGGTTTTAGCCTGCGGCTGACCCTCGGGTAGCCTAGCAAGAAGACCCGTGAGGGTTTGTGCCTGCAGCCAACCCTCGGGTAGCCTTTAACAGGCAGACCTATGAGGGTTTTTGCCTGCGGCTGACCCTCGGGTAGCCTAGCAAGAAGACCCATGAGGGTTTGTGCCTGCGGCCAACCCTCGGGTAGCCTAGTAGGCAGATCCGTGAGGGTTTGTGCCCTCGACCAACCCCTGGGAAGCATGTTGGCATGCCCGTAAGGGCTTCAGGCTAGGCCAGGCAGGCAGGAATGCCCTGCGAGTAGAAAAACACAGACAAGCAGCATGGTACGGACGGGCAACTGAGTACGGACGAGCAGTAGAACCGGTATGGACAGCAGTACGGTCAGATCCGGGCATGCCTAATCAGATCTAGGCAAGAAAAACAAAAATTCGGGCAGCCTGCTAGTTCTGGGCAGGAGAGAGAAAGTTAGGGCAGAAAGCCCTAATTTGACCAAAAGTCTAAATTGGCATTTTTGTGTTTTTGGATTATCTTATGTAATTGTGGATCTATGATACAAACCAAGTTAGGGTTTGTGGAATTTTGGGAAAACAAAGTCATCTCATTTATGAGATGAATTACTAATGCTTTTGGGGTTTTTGTCCTTTAAAGGTTTCCCCAGTGAAAAATCTTGTGTTCAATGTGTTGATGTATTGATGTTGTTTACTACACTTGTCATTTGTTTAATTTAGTCTACAAAATTTTAAAAGTATTCATGCTAATGCTAAAAATTCAACACTTGCATGCTGTTCTTTTTGTGCTTTATGCTCTAGCGTAATTGGTTTCTAGAGAATTCACTATTTGGTGATTGTCATTTCTCACTTTTTTCAAAAATCCCCCTTCAATCTTCATTTTGTAACTTTTGGAGAGCATATCTTGGTCATCCAGGCATTCCTTCGAGGGTTGTTTCTTTGAAGTGTATTATTTTTCATACAGTTCACACTACTGCAGTCCATTTTTGCTTTTAAAGCCACAAAAGGCCTTAAGAACAGGTTTCTATATTAGATTTACTAGGGAATGTAGACCTTAAGGGCCCTAACCAGTTAAAAGAATAAATCTTATTCCCAACTATTTTTTGACCTTGGTTGTTAAGAGAGACGCTAGGTGACTTTGTACATAGCACACATTTTGTCAATTGCTATTGTTCTAACGCTTCTGCCTTGGTGCCTTGAAGTTCGGAATTCAGAAAACCTCAAGAAAAAAACCAAATTTGTTGAAGTTTGGGTTGGGGTTCGGTCACGAAGTTTGCGGGTTCTAAGTGTTCTAACGTTATTGTATTCCAGGTTTCTGTCTTGACTGCAGCGGGTATACTATGGTTTCTGCCTCAGAAAATTTTCAGGGATATTTAAAAGAATTTGCTGTTAGTTCGTGATGGCAAGAAATCCGTTGTCTGGACTGTTTGCTGCTGTGCTTTGCTTTGTCTATGCCGGTGTGACAACAGGTATTCCAGCAAGTTATCCCATGACTGTGCTGACTCTTTGTTTGTGGCAACGTGCAGACGGGTATTCCAATATAAGTCTGGAATCCGATGGAACGCGATTGAATGGCCAGTTATCCCGCCAGTGCCAAAGCATCGTTTGTGCCAATGTATCCAAGGGGTATTCCATGTCTAGAGGACATTTAATTTTTAAAACGCTATTGAATGGCTCTAAGTTAATTTATGTATAAAGTTATAATAGGTTATTATAGTGTATAGTAAATAGTAAATATTTTTTTGGATGATGACGACGATGGTAGTTCTAAGTTAACATCTACTGAGACCAACTCTAGTCTATTGGACCTTATGAGGATTACTTGGATTTCTGTAACATTTTATTTCTATAGTTTTATATACAACACATTAACTATTAATTATTAAATACAAATAAATCATATTACATACTTTATTATATTAAATCTTAAATGTTTTAACTTGATAAATGTTTTTTTTTAATATATATATTTTTAATATATTATACATTAACTATTATATAATAAATTATAATACATAAGTTATTATATTAAATATTAAATGCTTTATATATATAAATGTGTTAAATGTTATTTATTATTTATAGAATATAAAAATATATTGGATAGGTTAATTTTATAAAACATCTTATATTTGAAAATATGTATATTGATGAACCTAATGCTGAATCTTATTCAAACTTTATTGAAAAATTTGAAATTGAATCGAACTTCAATCTTGCCGAACTCAAACCCGAACCATGTGACATAGAGTACATCTATTGCACACTTTCTAGTTCTACTTCTTGTCAAGATACTTTAGACACCCCCAACATACACTTTGATCATTGTCCTTATTGCAATCACATGGGCCAGGAATGGCCACTAATATTTCAATCGAATTAAAATTTAGTTGAACTTATGCCCCAATGTGCCATGAATTCTTTAGTCAATTTCTTGATAGACAGTGTATAAAAATTAGATTTAGGTGGGACATCATATGCAACAGCCTCAGCCTTACTCCTAGAAAATTTGAACTTTGGATAGAGAATGCAAAGGTTTTGGACTAGTAGATGTACACACCTCGGTCTTAGTTTTGCTAGCAAAATGGATAGTTAGGGTGATAGGTGGGAGTGATACACAAGGTTTTATTACATACCAGATTCTGTTTGCTAAGAATATGTTTTGTATTAAAGGTTCATTTCCTTTGATGGATATGACTTGTAACGTCTTTGCTTTCTCAATTTAGGATTCCCTTGCCCCAAGAGAATTTGGAAAGCTTGGTAAATCATCACTTCCATAGTTACTAGACTCGCCAGGGTTGACCTAGATCACACATAGGTCAATCCCGACTCACTGGACTAGGCAAGATATTAGCAAGCATTGGCAACTCAAGCTTGCCAAGGGCCCTGACGACTGACGAGTATTCGCAGCTCATTTATAGGCCAAGTTGGACCCGTTGGTATGCTGAAAAACTTGCTCAAGCATTCTATAAATGCCTAGAAATGAGCTCTCTTTGATTGGCCAAATTACTCTTTTGTCTTGTCAAGTTGGGTCGGTAAACTGTAATCTCTTCTCATTTGCATTGGAATCTACAGGGATTTAGGCATGTTTGGGACCTTGGTAGCAATAGTATTTGGTATTTCTGAACTGAAATGGATCTCTTGGTTCAGTTCCAAAAGCATAGATGGCAGGTCCATCTTAAGAAAAAATATTTGTAAAATTAACTATTGTGGGATTCAAATCGGGCTAATTGGTTTGATTGTAAGGATTTTTCCAGAAATCTGTTCATTAGCATTGATAAAAAATATAAGCCCACTTTTTGGGAAAATAATATATTTCATTCTGAATAGAGAGGTCCAAAGCAGCCTTTACAGGTGTTTAGCTAGCCAAGGTGAGAGCATACTTTGGTTTGATGGTAAATCTATCCTGCGCTTCGACTCCTGTAAGCCATACAATCATATCAGGTCAAAGCTGATCACTGGTCAAGAAGAATTAAGCTTATTGTGTCCATGAATGGTAGGTGGTAGGTAATAGTTTGGAGGCTGTAACAAACATAAATAATAACAATAATTAAATAAATATAAACAATTAATAAATTAAAAGTCAATTAAGAGACACGTCCCTTGGTGAATAGTCACCAAGAAGGCCTATTAATACGGCTTTCATTATCAATGTCAATCATCAAGATATTTATCAATTATTCAATATGTGGGTTATTTCAGAAATGATGGGTTTATTCCGAATTATTTGAGAATATCTGGATAAAGATATTCATTGGTATCAGAGCCAAGTTCTGAGTTCCGGTTGTTGGCCACATCACTTATCTTATCAATCTTATATTACATTACTTTCCCTTTCATGGATTATCTGCATTATCTGCACTGGGTATTTGTGTAAGAATGACTTTGTTGCTTCAGAAACGATTTTGTCGTTTCATTGGTATCAGAGCCAATCCAAGGCTTCCTTGAATTAGGTCTTTGACCTTAGTCAAAAGAAAGAGAAATTAAAAGAAAAAGTAAAAACAAAAAACTAAAAGAATTAAAGAAAATAAAATATAGAAACCACACATGGTCTCTTAAAAAAAACTATGTATGGTTCCTTTTTCAACAACAAACAACACATAATTTAATAAATTCAATATTACACAATAATATTCATATTATTAATATTAAAAATTTCTATTTTTCTAAACTTCGTATATATTAGTTTATAATAATAACCTTTAGTATTATAAAATTACTCAATCCCAAAAATATAAAATATTGTTATTAATTATAATAACATATATTATTATTATTATTATTGTAGATATAGTTATTAATTTTAATAACTATTGGGAAACCAAAAAAAAAAGAAAAAAACTAAACAAAAGGGATTAATAAACATTATTATAATAATTATATTTTGGAAAAATAAAGAAGAGAGGAAATACCAAAAAGGACAAAGTAGAAAATTCTCCAAGAACCAGATCGAGGATTATTACACTTTTGTACGTACTTATTGTCGAATAAAAGAAGACAATTGAAGCGAAGTTGTAATCGCAACTATGGAAAACACGTATTTAGTGATTAAGTCGAAGTTACAAACAACATAAGAAGAGTTAGAGCAATATAAGGCGACCAATAAACATCTACACGTTGACGTTAAGACGCAGAAGTTGATGAAAGAGTTGAGAGACAATGAAAATTGTCGCTTAAGGGATCAAAATTGACAGTTGGAACTAACCAAAAGAGATAACAAGAAAATGTTATCTGATAAGAATAAATAAATCTCATGTTTAAATGTTCACAATCAAAACCTTGAAGACCAGATCAGGAAGTCAAAGAATGACGAAGAAACACCTTATAGAAGTAATTGCGAATTAGAAGAAGAAATTATACGTTTAAAACAACTCATCATTGACAAGGATAATGAATTGGCGCAAGTGCAGAGAAAGTTGGAAAATCAAGAATCATGGAAGTGTCTCGTTCAACAACAGATTAGTGAACTCTAGCATAAAGAGGACGATGCTAAAAAGACGCACATGTTGGAGATTACAGCTGTCAAAAGCACATTATCAAATACCACTGAAGAAATATATCGGTTAAAAAACCATAACAAGACATTAATAGGAAAAATCAGAAAGCTAAAAGGTACCAAGAAAATAGAACAATCAAACGAAGACACCGAAGGAAAACTACTGGTTAAAGAGGAAGAAAACCAGCACCTAAGAAGTTTTAACCAAGAATTAGAGGAACAAATCAAGAAGATAAAAGTAGAAAAAAAAACGCAAGGCGAAAGGTTAGAGGAGATTCAGAGTGCGCATGAAGCATCTAGACTCTCCGAAAAACAAATTCGAGTTGACAAAGAAGAAGCAAAAACAAATTCGGTTCTCATCACAGTTCAAAAAGAAGTCAATCCAACAAAAAAACAAACAATAAAAAATCCTTATCGACACCCAGTTATTAAATTCATTTTGACCTTAAAACAAATTCGGTCCTCATCACAGTTCAAAAAGAAGTCAATCCAACAAAAAAACGAACAATAAAAAATCCTTATCGACACCCAATTATAAAATTCATTTTGACCAACGACAAGGTCAAAATGAACATAAACATGGCAGTTATGATTTCAGATGCGAAACACAAAATCTACAACCTAAACAAAAAACAGAAAGATCTATCCAGCAAGGCGACCAACAGTCAGCTCCGATGAAAGTAAATCTCGGATGGATCACTTCCAGAGAAATGCGACATTTTAGTTCAGGGATTCGGGAATTATATCGCCATGTTTCGTCAAGTGTCGGAATTACAGGTTCAAGAGAGACATGAGAAGATGTTACGAACAAGAAAAATTGATAAGTCCTTCACTAAACAAGCTTTGAGGACAAAGCTTTCCTTAAGGAGAAGGCAATGTAACAAACACAAATAATAACAATAATTAAATAAATATAAACAATTAATAAATTAGAAGTCAATTAAGAGACACATCCCTTGGTGAATAGTCACCAAGAAGGCCTATTAATACGGCTTTCATTATCAATGTAAACCATCAATATATTTATCAATTATTCAATATGTGGGTTATTTCAGAAATGTTGGGTTTATTCTGAATTATTTGAGAATATATGGATAAAGATATTACAGAGGCTGGTTAGCAAGCATATAATTCTTAGAACTGACCTCACTGATGGTCTGTGTGCAGATTGGCGTGAAAGAGGACTTGAAGCACATATTTTGGGACTGTATTTTTGCTAGACAATTATGGTCTCATATAGCCCAATGGTTTCCCAATACCGTCCCTAAACTTCTTCATTGGAAGTTGATCATTTTTTAGGGTCTCTGGTTGCATAGGAAACCATCTTGGTGGTCCTGGTGTCTTCTGTGACTCTCTTTCTCTCTCTTCATTATGGAAAGTGATATAATGTGATTTTTTCAGTCCAGAGAGATCCCGAGAGGAGTTTTAAAACTTGGATTTCAATAGATTTTTGGAAGACATAGCAACAAGGGTTCTGCTTGCTGCTTAGGAATTTTGTCGACTGATATGGGAGGTCAATTGGAGATGATTGATATTCTTGTATGGGTGGTAAAAGAAAGTGCTGCATCGAGAGGCCTGTCATGATGCACATTGGTTTTTCTTCTATGCACTATAAGATTCAATTTTCTTGCAAAAGAAAAAAAAATGTTGGCACAAAAGCTACCTTTGGAATAGAAAAGATGTTTCAACTTTCAACAAAACAAAACATTCCACTAAATACAACCAATCATATATCATTTACCTGCAGGAAGGATCCCGACATCTGTAGGCAGATGGCCCAAATATATGAAAAGGAACTGAAAAGAATTCATTGTAAATTAGTCCGCAATAAATTGAGAACAATGCCATCATTAAAAGAACATAACGCCCTGCAAATGCCATCTCCATAATGTCTCCAAGTTTCTGATATTCAAAGAGAAAACAATCAATTCATTATTTAAAAAGATCAAAGATGTGTATGATGAATCATATTCAGACATTATTTGCTAGAACGCTGATAACTGAAACTCGGCATATTACAAATACTAGATGGATTTGATTGTAACATTCAGTTATAAAAGATACACTTCAAAATTTTATGATCATTAATAAAAAGGGACTCAATGGTCCCTTACTCCGGCAAAGAAAATTGTCATTTAGAAGTACAAATGGGGTCAAATTATGAACAACAGAACCATGGTATTCAAAAAACATTAAAGAAAAATTGGTCTACTTAACTGTGTTTAATTTTCCATACAAAATTATTTTACTTTCACTGGCCTCAAGTAAACGTCCAAAACTTGCAAGATAAATGTCCAAAAATGTTATATGAACAAGACAGCCAAGTATGGAAAGCCATAATCAACATAAAATTTAAATACAAATAAAGGTCCAATACTTGTCTCATAAAACTTCATGTACTAAAGTTAATATTTGTCACAAACCATAGAGCACTCTTAACTGATTAATCAGTGCAAAGTAACAGGCTAATCATTAGCAAATTGATAACTAATAATATGAATAGGCAAGTTGTTTCTCACATTCAATCACTATTCAATATACATCATGGCAATATGGAAAGCCAAATTATCTTGTAAGTTCTAATTAGAATTGATTTATGCTAGGCCAAGCCACTTTCTAAGGATGCATTACAGTTGCTTTTATATTTGGGAGTACACCAACTTAGTGGCAACATAATTTGTTAGTATTTTGTTACAACTAATAACAATTGCAAGAGTTGCATAATGCAAAACACTAGATTAGAAGCAAGAGCTGAGGTATTAATGAATGTTTCAATGTTACAAACTGATCTCTCAACACCTCACAACACAACTCAAACACTACGGGTAGTTATTGAACCATTCATCCTATTGGGTTCCTCGAGCAAGGGAATCGAGTATGGCAATCAACAAATCTCCAATGTGGAAGAAACTTACAAAGTGGACATTTGATCATAGCCATTCCTCATGCAATAAAGACACATACCAATATGCAGCTCCAACTGCTTCTGAACTCCCACTTTTATACTTGCATTGGATGTACTCTTTTAGTCCCATTGACCTAATTTTCTGGTCATTTGTTGGACATTAGCTTTTAAGAGCATTTGTGAAATGACCTTCATTCAAGGGTTGTCTTAGCTACTTGACCCTGGTATATAAGAAATAACAATTGATAGAGGTATATAAGATAAGACGAGATAAGATAGGTTTACTAATGTCCAACAAATGACCAAACATACATCAATGAGACTTGCTTAAGCACAACCTAGTGGCCTCCTGATTAGCAAGGAAAATCAGCCACTAACCCAACACAACTATGGGATTCCCCTCCCAATGTGTCACTACTGAAGAGGAACCCCTCTTTCAGGCTTCCTAGACCTACAGGTAAGTAGACCTAGAAGGGAGATAAGATAAGATAATTTTATTATTGTCCAACAAATAACCACAAGAGTAGGTCAATGGGACTAGATGATACATCCAGTATGAATACAATGTGGGAGTGCAAATGTAGCTCCTAGAAAGTGCCAAAACTAAGATAAAATAATATATAAGTAGTAATAAAGCCTTATAAACATGTATAAAACCATATCAAAGTTATAGGATGCGAAATACAAAGTGATATTGTTTGAGGCTGGACAACTCAAACCAGTGTTGCAAATATCTCCGATTTCTCCTGAGTTTTTCGTGTTGCCGATTTGTCCGATATTTTCATAATTCTTTAGTTCTAAGTTTATTTTTGCTGATAATTCCCGATATTTTCCGCGATGTTTCCGATAAATTTCTTTCCAGACCCTCAGCGATATATTCCCTGATGTTTGCAACATTGACTCAAACCACCCAAAAACCTGTCAAAAGAGGGAAAGAACACGCGAGAGAGCTAAAGATGGATCTAGTGATGTCAGGAATTCCTAGGCCTAATGATTGAGGGTGAGGGGGGCGAGCGAGGTGCCTACTTGTTGCTTTTGGGGCTCTCCAGAGAGACACTAACCAAAGTTTCCTTGATACCAACCAACCATCATTAGTTGTCTCAATTACTTATCTAGTTGCATTTTTGAAATGAAAATATGTCCTAGCTAGGTTAAGGGTTAAGAAAAAGACACACTATAGGCTAAAGGTGGTTAAGATACTCGTAAGTGTAAAATTTAGATACAACACCATTAACCAATAAGTAGTTCAAGGCAACAAATGATATAAATATTATAAGTTACCATGAAACAAACATGACATGATACATTAAATTATAGCTAATCTCATGAATTAAACCAACATTTAATCTTGAATAACAATCTCCAAAATGAAATGGTTTAAGTCAATCAAGGGAGTCTCATGCCACTGTAGCTCTATGATATACTTATGAAGGTACATGAAGAGTACTCTTCTTGAATGAAGCTTTTGATGCACTACAATAAAAAGACGACCGAAGGATGGTTTCATGGTTCCTAGGGGTATTTCCGATATACTCAAGGTACGTGGAAGTAAATCTGTGTTCAAATATTATCTAATGAAATACTACTCGAAGGGGGTATCAACAGGAGTTACAACAGTGGCCAACACTGCACCAATAAATGGAACAACCTACGCTTAAGAACCTATTGTATTCACAATAATAATGGTATTCCCCAATCGCAAATTTACAACCCCAACACTAGATCCTTCTTGTTATTTATAGATGATGAAACATGTCTTCTACCCACTGATAAATGTTCCCAAATATAGCCAATACTGAGCAATTATGTGTTAATTTTTCAAATTCCAGTCCTATATAAGCATTTCCTAGTGATTTTCCTTGTTGAAAATTAAATTGCAGCTCACTGAATAATTTATACTACTATAATAATTAGCAAAATTTTAATAGTGGAAACAAATGGAAACAGATCTCATAAAAAACACATAAATTTCTTTTGCCCCTCAAATCAGCTTTTCATTGTGAAAATGGATCGAGAAAAAATAGAATTAGCAAACATGACAAGTTTGCCTCAATGATAAAAATCTACCTCCTGCAAATCTGCCTCACTGCTAAAAACCTACCTCCTGCAAATCTGCTTCGAAAAATCCCTTCTCACCTGCTTGTTGCCCCTTTGCACCTGTACAGCCTATATGGACTTCGAACGGTTTGTACGACCCTATACATATCCATATAGTCTGCTATATGATCCGTATGGCCTGTACAAATCTGTTGCTGCAGCTTGCAAATTGGCCCGTACAACCCTGTCCTACTATACAATCACATGCGTGGTCAATACAATGTTGTACAATGTTATATATGACCTTGTACGACCTAGCTAAAAGGATGTATGGCCTCCCTTTGCACTTGTACGATCTACTCAGCAACTGCTAGAGCCTCTTCTTGCTGGTACAACCCATTTGCAAAGATTCCCAAATCGTTGTCTTTCTCTCTCTGCCAAAATAGGAAAATGAATGTCCTTCACTCTTCAAAATTAGCCATTAGCTCAATGCTTGAGTGTCTTCTCCTCTCACCTTGGTTGCCTTTTATAATCTTGAGATGAACCAAAACCCTAACCTCCTAAGTGATCAATGGTTGAGATTCAATTACTTAAATTAAATCACTAATGTCAAAAACCTTTTTATTAAATTAACATCAATTAATTCTAAAATGTTATTCACTTTAATAATCAACTTAAAAAAGTGGATTTCCAAAGTTCTGAGAGGTATTAATGACGATTTCCACAGGTTAGATGTAATGTCCCCTTCCAACTAAACCACCCTGAGAACACTTGTTAACCTATCTTATTCCCATAGGTTCAAGCGGGTCTTAAAGAAAAGGGAATAACTGAGGACTAATAGCACTAGGAGCAGAAAGGTACATCAATTCAGTATTATTAAGTCATCAGTGTAGAAAGAAGGCCATTAGGGTTCATATCATGCTAGCCTCTTTTAGTCAGTATTAAAGTCAAAATCAAATTAGAATTGCATGCATGCAAAAGTGAAGCATAAACCCTAAAAGCATATGAAGATCTATTTAAGATGGGTTTTGGGACTAAAGGAAATATCTATTGTTATTGTTGATTGATTTTGGAGTTTCGAGCAGCAGCACAGCGTGTAGCCGCGACAGTTGGGGTTGGAGACGGTGTCTTCAGCTAGCGAGGGTTCGACAGTGAGATATTTGCCCTAGTCTCTTATTGGGATAGATCATCCAGGTTTATCCATCATATACTACAATATTCGGAGATCCAGCACATTCCGAAGGGTTATTAGTAGATCCACGTTTTGCAGCCGCAAGTAGCAGGGAAAACACAGAAGGATTTGCTGGGACCACAAATCCCAGTCTTTCCTTCGCATGTCAGCTTCCTCTTTCTTAGTAGGCCTATCCTACGGTATGCAGTGATTATCAACCATCAGTTTGCTCACCTGGAGCAGCTATTAGCCAAACAGATCAGTTGGGGGTGTGAGCAACGGAACTGCCAATCAATTCGCTAGGGCACTTAGAGGCAGCGAAACCTCTGCATGTGCCAGTCTGTCTCTCCGACATCAACAGACGGACAAGCTCAGAAAGTTTCAGCCCGAACGAACCTCTCCTCCTACAAAAACGTCACCTTCAGTCTGGAGGGTGCTTATGGTACTACGGGGTGGTAACACTGAAGGAAAAGAGCATTATTAGACCACCCATCCGGATCCTTATGCATGCAGCGATCTCTGGAGTCATTATCAACTGGAATATCAATGGTAAGTGTTAATTTCTCTCTGCAAAACCCTAGCCCTAATTTAGCTATATTTTAGGGCATTTTTGCATGGCAAATTTGCATGCACAGTTATTTTGCAACTCTGTATGAGATTGAGTGTGCAAGTCAGCACTATCATAGAACATTAGAGAATATCAGTATTTGGGATATTACATTAGACAAAAACCCATGTGGAAATGCCTATCTTAGCTACAAATATCTGTTGAATACACTAGGGACAATGAGAGGGGGGGGGGAGAGTGAATCAATGTCCTATGCTTCAACTACTTTTTTTTTTCAATTGACACTTCTTCAAACACATTCATACATTGATATTAATCGTTAAACTGTATGTAGATGAACTTCAATAAAAGCTCATCAACAAGTACACGAATAGTACACAAGATATATATGAAGACTATATATATAGATAAAACTCAATAGATTACATTAGATTGGTGATCATCCTTGTCATATGGTCAACCACTTATTAGTGGTAATACCTTGATTGTCTTCTACCAACGACCAATGGTTTCCCACAATTTATCTTCTGCCCACAAACAGTGGTTTCTTATCCTCTGCCCACGAGCAATGGTTTCCCACTGCTTTATTTTTTGCCCAGGAAAAATGGTTTCCCACTGCTTATTTTCTCTGCCCACTAGCAATGGTTTCCCACTGCTTTATTCTCTGCCCACGAATTATCTTCTGTTCACTAGAATTCTGCTCTAAGCATTTAAGGCCTTATGTCTGCTGCTATTCCTATATCTTAACAATTGTTCTTGCACTCACTGTTCATTTACTCTCAAGCCTTAACTCTGATCTTCAATAGTCTTCAAGTCTGTCTCACACTTTGTTCAAAGCTATCTACCACTTATCAGTATTCTTCAGATTTGTAAATACTTTCTTCAACTCAATCTTGGAAGTATAACAAGACTGCTTTTGCTCATCATCAAACACTTTCTTCGTATCAGCCCCAAGTTCTGTTCTGTAACAGATTCACTACCAAGTCTGCCTCAAAGTCAAGTTAGCAAATGGGTTCTTATAGGGTCTATAAAAATCTTCACAAAACAGATCTGTAACAGAGTTTCCTTCAAGAATACAACCCTGCACAAAAACGCCTCAGTCATGCGTGCTGATCACCCTTGATGAGAACTCTTCATCTCCAATTTTGGTTTTGTTATACGCATCTAATTTAATGTCGTGTAGACCCATTTTGTTGAATTGGAGTCGGCTTTGATGTCCCTGTGAGCCTGTTGATTTGAACTAAGTCAGCTTGCAAAAGATCATGTGAACTTCAATGCAGAGCACTTAATCGAATTTGGCATGAACCCAAAAGGAATACGAACTGATTATTTAAAACTTCAAGGGTTCAATCATTGTGTTGATGACCAACCATTCCTTTGTGATCCTGCGTGATCACACATCGTTCTTTCAATTACCAAGGCCAACGTTTTGTCCATTGAAGACACAAATTATGTGGACCCATCATGGCATTACTGGATAGTGAAACCCGTCGACATTACATAATGATATTGATATTATTATAAGCTTGTGGACCGAATCAAATTCATGGTGATGATGCCACATCAAATCTTGATGGATAAGTTCATCAAATGACCGCATATTCATATGGGTGATTTGGAACAATCATGAATCCAAACTCATACCTCCAACCCTTGCCTTTCATTAGGTTGCATACTTGTCATTTGCATTGTATGGAAGCTGGTACTGGAATGAGACTTGGGTACTGAACCACAATTCAAGCCTTTATCATTGCCTCAAGCCTTTTATTGTCACATCATCATCACTGCCCCATGACCTCACTGCTACTTTGACATTAATGACCTCGACTGATCTCTTGACCCTGTTGATATCAATGACAACTTCTGCCAACAACATCAACACTGCCTTTTAGCGAGGAAGGTATTCTCCACCACTCCTAGTTTCTCTTTGAAGAGACAAATTTCCCTTTCACCAAGGGTTTGGTCAGAATGTCTGCAACCTATTCATATGTGGAAATGTACTAGCGCTTGACTGCTCCCTTTTAGATCCTATCTCGAATGAAGTGATATTTGATCTCAATATGTTTGGACATGTCATGGAATACTAGATTCTAAGAGAGTTTGATACAACTCTAATTGTCACGACTCACAGTGTATCATTGTAGGTTCCAACTCCTCATCAAATAATCCTATAAGTAGTTTTCCTTCACAACTAGCCATACTTGCTTCCATATACTTTGCCTCTGTTGAATTGAGTGCTAAAAAATTCTGTTGACTGTTGGAACAAGAAATCATTGTTGAGCCCAAGTTGAAGCAACATCTTGAGGTGCTCTTCCGATTTGATGCACTCCCTACCCAATTCAAGTGTGAAAATACCTGCAGCCTCACTCCATCATCTCTAAGATGCCTCAATCCATACTCCACTGTCCCTCTCAAATACTTGAGCACATGCTTTGCTGCTACATAATGCACCTTCCTTGACTCTGTTATCACATATATAGTAGCCAGGCTACCATATTCTATTTTTCAGACACAGTACATTTTTCAGCCAGATCTCTTACATGTGAGATGCTGAGATGAGAAGTTTTTATGGATCATGATTATATTAGTGGACTATTGTACTCTCCCATGTCAGGACTGAGTCTCAAGATACTCAGATTTGAGGACCGATGTAGCCATTTATGTCATTTTCAGAGTAGTCATTGATGCCCAGTTTTATGTCAGTTCTTTCTCATTGGACAGATGGTGTCTTAGATAGGATTATATTGCATGGTTATGTAGACACTGAGAGGGGGGGTGAATCAGTTTAAGGCAATTTTAACCTTTTCACAGTTTATCAGGGTTAGCTACCAATTCATCAATTCATTACTCTATCATAAACATTTCATAAACATCTTCCAGATCATCATTCATAAATCAAAAGCAGTTAAACCATCAAGAGCCATAACACAGAAGAACACCACATCATATGAATTTGTAATTTTTATATTATTTGGGTCCGGCTACAACCGTTAGGCGAAATCAGCACCTACTGATAAATAGAGCACCTACTCTGGATCCAGGACCCTGCCTGGTTTTCTTAGACCCTGCTAAGAAGGGGTTGAGGTATCTTAACCTCACAAGCAAGACAAGCTTGCATTTACAATACAATTCACTGTCACACAAGAGATCTCTGACACATCAAAACTGCTCATCTTCTCTGCCCATCTTCTACTATTCATCCCTGCTTGTCATCATCATCGCTGCATATCAACTCTGCTCAGCACACATCAACTCTGCCAAAATTCTGCTGCTCACCGCTCATCATTCTGCTGGTCAACCTGCTCATCAATATACTTGCTCTTTGTTGACATCAACATGTCATGTCTTGTCTGAGATCATCATCATTCTCAACAAGGTAGCAATGGATGTATATTGGACAAAGAAAACTTGCCAACTGTTTGCTGCTTCAAAACTTTGCATTAGAGCATTCATCACTCATCATCAAATAGTGTATCATCAAGAGGTAGGTTTCATCAACATGTTCATCATCATATCATCACAGTTTGCTTGCATCATACAGTATTATAGAAGTCCATCATCATGTCAAGGCAACATCATAGGGTTTGTTTGTATCATCATTAGAATACATCATCATCAATATAAAAGCAACATCACAGTGGTGTATATCCAATACTGTTCACACTATATATTTCATCACTGCTTTTACTCTACTGTATGTATGCAACATTCTTATTCACTCATATTGCTGGAGAACCTCATATCCAAACATGCTATTGTATCATACCTACACTTCATGCATTATTATCATCCTTATACAAGTATATCAACAATACTGTACTTTGCCACTGTATTCATATGACTGTTCGGTATTATACAAATATGCCTTTATCAGTGGGTATACTTAGGGCCA